>JAZBGX010000419.1:11383-24499 GCA_037414775.1 Zonitis immaculata
TAACTATATCGTAATGTAACAAATTTTATGGAAAAAATGGCAAAATTATTAATTTAGATAGATGGAGAGAGATAAATTCTACGTTGTCAGCAATGTGATACCTTTATCGTACAGAAAATACAGTAGAGATTCAGTGATGATTATATAATGAAAAAAAAAACACCATTATTTTTCGGTAATTCATTTTTGTAAAGTGAAATTATTTGGAAGTAATTTTTGTTGTTGTTTTTTTATATATAAAGTAATCAAAAAAAAAACGCGTGTAGGGAATAAAGGACTTTAGCGTCCATTACTTTGTTATTTACGGTCTATCTGATAGCCAATTTTTTTTCCTGAATAGTGATATATTGGTTGGTCTAATATAAAAATCCGATGGTTGTTGGAAATTTTATATTTTTGAATGAAAAAATGTCAAAGATTTCCAATTTTCTTTCTTTTTGGATCAAAAATAGAGCTGATAATAATAAATTTTGATTGGAAGTTGGATTATTATTATGATTTGATTAATTAATTTCATTGAAAATCAAATTCTATTGTTGACAAATTCAAGTTGCTTCTGTATTCCTGCTGTGAAGTTTCATTAATAATTCAAAATTCATAATAATAATTTCTCCAACAGTGGAACATACCATAGAAGACTTGACTTTATTCCTGAACTTTATGCTTGTTGAATATTTAATGTAGGAATATTTATATCTATAGATGGAAAGTTACTCTCATTGTCAAATAAAATCGTATAGATAAGAATTGAATTACGCGAGTTACGCGGTTAAATTATTCCGCATAAATCGAAATCGCGTAAATGATTGTTCTTACAGTTGCTCTGTCGGCTCTGTTAGATAGTAGCAGTATTAGCAATTCCACCAAAATCGTACAACTCAAGTATACCGCGCAATTCGAGCACTGTAGTGGCCTTAAGAGTTACAAACCAAGACTTGTCAACTGATTATTGACGAGTTCGTCGTCTAAAAGTAGCAACTCAAGACTTGTCCATTGCTTGGCCAAGGCAGACTTTGTTGAGATTTTTTTTTCCTCTCAAGTATGCCGCAATTAATCCGAAAATCAATATTTGTGTCTAATAAAAAAAAAAAATTACCCGTTATATGTTGACCTATTTGAAACTATAATTTGTTTCGTTCAAAATTGCTTGAATTATATCTTCGAATTAATTTTGTATAATCATAGGATAATCGATAATAGTGTTGAATAATTCAGAAAGACATCAGTCAATGGTGGGTTTTGAGAGAAAAAAAAACAAATAAACGTATAGCAAACAGTATAAACAACTGGGGGGGAAAAAAATTTATAATTGAATTCCATTCAGAAATAGTTTTGTTCAAATAAACAATTTTGCATGAATGAAGCTTTTAAAATTAGACCACAATAAAAAAAAGAAAGTAATATTTAGATAATTACCATTTTGTATTAATATTCCAGAAACAGAGAGAGAAAAAAATTGATTTCAATTTTCAAGTGTTTATTATTTATAGAAAAATCTAACAGAAAAGATATATCCAGATGAACTAACTTTAAAACAGTTGCAAAAATAGCTTTTGACATTTTAAATATTTATATTGTTAAAAGTTCCGTCGACTGGTACGAAGTTTAAATCTAAATGGTTGTTGTTTTTTTTTTTTTTGTTTTGTTTTATTAATGACGATTATTGGGGGTTGTTCTGTTCTATCTATCACATCTATTTGTTTTGTTTCTATATAAAATAATTTAAATTAAATTGAATCAAATTTCTATTTTGTTAGCGATTTGGAAACGATTTCGTGCTTGATTTATATTTATAGTTTAGTAGTGGTAGTAGTAGTAATAGAAAAAAAAAATTAAACAAATTTGTTAGGCCATAATACTATAATATTAATGAACAGGTGAAATGAAAGTTGAGCTGTGTCGTTGCGTGTTCGTCCCCCCGGAAATAGACTAATTTTCTTTTTTTTTCCCCAATTTATTTTTTTCTACTTCTAATTAATTTATAAAAAATAATCTTGTTTAATTATTAATATCTCTCACTCTATTATCCACCTGCATCATAATGTAATATTACGATGTAGAACTTGACAATATGAATATAACAACACTGTTTGTACTTATAGGTCAACATAATGATGATAATAATAATAATAATATTACCATATGATAATAGTGAATTAGAAATGATAACTGTATTACCGACTTTTGTGATGCGCATTTGTCTTTGACGCGGCACTGGTCTTGTTTGATTAAGTATCTTGCAATTGGTCAAATATTACCAACTTTAGTTAATAAAATAATTTATTCATAATGATATTGGCGTGAGGTAAAACTTTCATTATGAAATGTAACTACCGTGCATATAATAGAATCATTATATAGATGAAAAAGTTTATGAAGTGGCCTTTTTTAAAAGTAGCTTTTGTTTTTTTAGTATCGTAGATTAGCTAAAGCACTTTGGCGTCGTTCGGGTGTTAACGTCTATACTCGTGTTATTTGCAATTAGTCAAAGCCTATAACGACTCATTTTGGAACTAACACTAACTATTGTATGTGTATACAAAAATTTGTTACTTACGAAATTGCTAACATAAATAACTATTTCATTAAGAATAAAATAAATAAGATGTTGATTTGATTATAGAATTTGGTTGCAAATAATCAAATGATTAACTGACATTATGTTAGATGTAGAGTTTTTTTTGTTTTTGTTTGGTTAGTTGGTTTAATGCATCTTGTCAGCAAATCAATTTTGGCTTAAAGCCAAATAACAACAACTATAGAAAAAAATATATATATATATATATATCTACACATACATTATAGTTACATATGTTTATATGGATTTAACATTTTATTATAATCACTATTTTATTAAGTTTCAAAGTCATTATTATCAAATGTTTTTATTTTTTATATTATTGAAGTTATGTTAATATTTGTTAGTAGTGTTAGATAGATGCTCTTAACTCTTAACATTCTATCAATTTTATTATTATGGTGCTATATAGTCCCAACTATATCGTATTTTATGCAAATACCAAATACCTTCTCTGTTGTTTTATTTATTTAGAGAAAAAAAATTCATACAATTCATAGAATAATATGCAATTTTAGAGTTAAGTAAGACGTATAATCTTATTTTTAATATTTCTGTTGAACGACAGTTGTGTGTCACCCTGTAATTGCACTCAAATATATTTTTTGAATGTCATTTTTCTTATTACTCATTACATCATATTTAAGTCGAAATATGTTCAATATGGACAAATCTCAAATTTACAAAAATAAGTGAATTTATTAAAAATGGAATATTTGAAAAAAATACTTACCTAATGTAAATTGCGTCCCATATAAATATTTTCATGTGAATCGTGCCCTATGACGTTTAAGGCAAATGTATGTAGATTGCGTCCCGGTCTACCTGTTGTTGTTGCTCACAATTGAGAAAGATTTGGTAATAAATGTGCGATAAAGTATTCCAGCCTAAATTGCCAGGTGTTGTGTTACAGTTAAACATGGAATTCATCTCGCGTGCGTTCTTCTGAATGTACTTCTCCTCAAATTGAATATCCGTATGGTCACAGTCGTTGATAGATGTAATGGTGACTTAGAAATACGTTTTTGCTCCCATTTTGAACGAAAGCCACGATAATTGATGTTTATTTGAAGAATTAATTGAACGAAAATATAACGATAATTATATTTTCGATTTTCTCTATTTTATATATATATATATATATATATATAGGTACAACAATTAAATTTCGATCATTACTGATGATTAATTTTATTGATTTTAAGCCTATAATCATCGCATTTATATTTAGTTATTGAAATAATTGGACTAATTAAAGGTGGGTCCTTGATATTTTCAAATATACTTGACAACCTTGTTATGGGTAATGAAATGTTAAATTCGTGATTAGTAATTTTTTTTTGTACGTTTCCAAAATATCACCTTTATATGTTGGTTGTTGTTGTTTTGTTTTTTTTTTTCAATATATATATAGTATGTTGTACATATATATGTAATTGCATTTTAGGAAAAATTTGAAAATCCATTAATATTTTCTATTCCAGTAACAACCAATTCAATCAATGATCCAACACATGAGAATGTATCGAATTTAACAATACGAATAATTTCTTAGGGAAACCGCTGAATATGTCCAATCCATAAATTATTACGATAATACAGTAAAACCTCAATTAATGAACACCTCCTATAACAGGACACTGTCTAATTCCAACAATACTTTTTTTTGAAATGTTGATTTCGTACAGTTCTAAGCGGAAATCTCTCTTGTTTTGAATCTACACGTTTTGTTGCTTCGTAGGTGTGTCCGTTCAAGAGAAGTTTTACTATATTTTGAAATTTTATTATTGCATATAGGTGTATACAAATTAATTAATCTGACAAATGGTTGCTAGAATAAGTCTATACAAAAAATATATATATATATATATATATATTAACAAATTGTTTTATAGTTTAAAATGTTTATCTTGATAATCGTATAAATTTTGTTAAATGTTAGAATTCCGTACTTATGACATAAATATTTTCGTAACTATTTAAATTTGAAATAAGTTTATCTTGTCCATATCTATTTCATGGCAATTAAAATATCACAACTGGCAATTTTAACACATACATACACACACACACACATATCCTATATTGTATATATATACCATCAAATTATTTGGCACTTGAAATAAAAAAAATAAAAAAATAAAAGTCTATACGTACCACAAACATATTTTTGCATTTGTCTTCAGAATTGAACGAAGAAGAAATTGGATTTTATAAAAATATATAATAATTATATTATTTGTTCGTTGTTGTGTTAAATTTAAATGGATTCAAATTAATTGAAAACAATTTGTCTTTGATGATTATTATTAAGTATAGTAAAGCTTTTGGCATCATTAAATCTATCTATATACTTATTCAAAAAATATGAATGATAATAATTTTGCATTCATTGAAAATTTATTTCGATAATTTTGCTCTTATATACTTATCGTCATTATGATTTATATTTCTTGTAAATCTAATAAATATAATTAATTAGTATTTGTTTTTGTTTTGTTTTTTTTTGAAATATTTGGATAGGTGCCAATTATATTTGTAGAAATCAATATTTATAGATGATTTACAATTGAAATTTTCCAACAACCAACAAGAAAAAAAATTATAAATAAAATAAAGATACTACTTACTACTCGACGTTAATTTAAATACCACTGAATAATCTTTACAATTATTCAAATTCAATATTTTTACTTTTATCTTTATGGTTCGTTCTCTCGAGCAGTCTAAATTGAGCATGACTCTAATAAATTATTGATAAGTATTGAAAATAAACAGCTACAACAACAACAACAAAACTTACTGCTATTATTCCTAATTATTATTTATACCAATCGGTGATCAGTTTCTATTTCGAGCGATCAATTAGATGTTTTAGTTAATTATTCACGCACTAGTGCGGGAATACGACAATAATTTCGGAATTTTTCTAATCCCGACAACAACAACAACAAAAAATAATGGTAAAAACTGTATGAAAGTGCAATACAAACTATAGAAGATTCTGCGTCGAATGGTCAAACATTTAGTAGTTTTCGACTTGAGAATGTTGTGTCAATCTGTCTTCAACGAGATTTTGTCCCCTAAAACAATAATTTTACGTACTATTGTGGGGTCGGCATCAAATCCTAAGTGAATATTTCTCAATTTTAAGTTCATAGAGACCTTGTTTTTGCACACATTTATCGAAAATAACTATACAGGGGTGGACTGTCTTAGGCTTTCCTGGTTTGTAACTAGAACCAGATTTAGAGATTAGTACAGCTTTAGATTTTAACTAAATAGGAATGGTTTTTATGTTTTTGTTTTTGTTGATGTCTGCTGTATTTTATTGGTATTTCTTTTGTTTCAGCCTGAAAAATTGAATGTACACAAAAATGATTCGGAAAGTTGGGATTACACAATTTCAATGAGTAAGTTTGTTTTTTTTTTAACAATTATTAATTATAATTTTTTTTCGTATTTTATCTTTTAATTTACACATTACAAAAATGATAAATATAACAATTATAATAACAATAACTATAAATGTAAAGAAAAAAACTCAACATACGACAAATGAAAACTAATCCATACACAATTTTCTTCAACATTATTTCTATAAAAACTGCGATAAAATTTATTCTGAATATTTTGTCTTTTATATTTATTTTTGTCTGTCAAAGCTACAACAAATAGTCTATAGATAAAAAAAAGGAATGGAAAATTTGTGGGGAGATCAATTTGTATATTTTTGTATTAGTATCGTTATTTTTTTCTTTTTCGGTATTATAGGGTTTTGTTTTGGTTGACTAATCGATAATCTATATTTTATTAAAATTGTATTCAAAAAAATTTCCATCGATTATTGCTTTTGTTGATTTTCGAATTGGAAAAGTTTTAATAGAAGTAAGTAATATTGTAAATTATTTTGGTAACAGTTTTCTCAAATTCATCTAAATTATTTAAATTGAAATATAATTTGAGTTGCAATTAAATTTCTTGATAAAACTTGAACAGTTGAAATGCTTGAATAATTGTGTTCTAATTTCATAAAATTAAGGACGGGAAACTCGGAAAATTCCATTTACAATAAAAAAAAAAAAAATTAAATCGAAAATTTATATTACAAGCTTTTCTTTAAATATACGAGGGATGATCCAAATGTGATGCTAATAATCTATACTAATCTCTTATCTAAAGCATGAATTCCTTTTCCAAAAAAGAAAATCTTCATCTTGACTCTACAGTGGCTATAGTTCTTTGAGCTTAGACCGGAGGAAGAGATCGTATCTGCTGGGATCTAGATTTGGGGAATAGGATGTACGTTCCGAATGACAAACATCGGTTTTGTCTCGATAAAACAGCACTGCAGCTCTCAGTTTGCCTCTTTTTTTTCTTTTTTGATAATCTCCCACAATCTTCTTACTTGATTAGCAAATGACTGTACATGGTTCCAAAACATGATTTTTTTTTTACCCGTAACTAAGGAGGCTTTCTAGATTTTTGCGAATTTTGTTATCACAATTTTGGATCAGCCCTCGTATTTTTTTTATTTTTTTTATAATATGATTGGAAAATTCTGTTTAGAAGAAAACTAGAATATAAAATAGAAATAATCTTAAAATATGACGATAACGATCGAAGTTTTATCCTTCAAGTTTGCAAATCCCCTTGAAAACTTCGTTCAACTTAACTTTGATAATATTTATTATTCGAAAATATCGGAATATAAAATATACGGATATTGAATTGAATTCAATATAGTCATGGATTTATAATTTTTTCTTTCTTTCTATTATAATCATATTGATCTTAAAACTTCTTATTTCTTTATCGAATCAACTTTGAAATTTTATCGATATGCAAATTATTATGATGCTTTTGAAATTAATTAACAGATTGCCTTAACTCTAACTATAGAATGCAAAATCGCAGCAGATGATTAATGTTTTTTATTATATTGTTCTGTTGTTTGAAGCTTATTATTGGAAAAAAAAAGGTTAATTGATTAATTAATTATTATAATTATTATTACATTATTAGGGTACAATTTTTAATTTTATTTTAGTTTAAATATTTATTAGCCAAATAATTTAATTAGTCTGGCTAACTATCTAAATATTTATTGTTTATTTTTATTTAATTGTTTTTGATGTTTTGAGTCATCGTGTAACAGCTGCTATTGTTATTTTAATATAGTCCAAATTTTGAAAAAAATATATATAAATAAATGTATTTATGCAAATATATGGCTTCTCCTCCCTTGATTTTTTTTGCTTTTCCATTGGTCCAGAAAGTTAGAATAATACTAACAAGAGTCTTCTTGAATCTCAAGAAATTGAGGCAATGATCCTGTCATCGCCCAAAACCTTAGGATGTAATGTGGTTCTTCTTTATACATACTAGCAATCTCAGTTTTACTCGGCTTTGCAGAATTTGCTCAGCATCTTGAGTGCATCTCCAACTCCGTTCTTATTTCTATTGGATGTTTATCAGTGATTGATTTTTTATTTCTGCAAGCCTCATATGTCTTTATCATCCCATCCTCGTATTACTTGATGGGAAAAATGCTTATTATTGCATTTCCGTTTTGTTATAGTAAATTTACGAAAATTCAATTCAATTTTGTAATACAGATGGTTATTATATGAAAGGCACGTATCTATATGTTAGTCTGTTCCTGTTGGAATGTTGTAATTTTGTTTGTTACGTGAGTTACGTTCCTGAAATATTTTCAATCTATATATTTCTATATTTGCTTTGGACTTTTGTTATTCATTTTTTTTTTTGTTATATTTTTCATTATTATAGTTCTATACTTTATCAAAATTATTTCACAATTCTGAAATCAATCAGCTTCAGATTGCATCGTTGCAATAATATTGCAACAACTACCGCCTGTCAAATCTCTCCTGACATTCGATTTTGTATTGCTATATTTACTTCTACTGCAATCATGAATGGCTGCATTATGAATTATTTAATTAGGTTTTTGTTGTTTTTCTGAGTCGACAATTAGATTTATTAATTTATAAATCAAATATATATATATATATATATATATATATATATATATATATATATATAGTGATGTTGGTGAATTACTAAAGTTGACATCGAAAATAATTTGGGTTAAGAGTTGATTTCTTGGTTGGATACACACAAGTTCAATACAAACACTTGATTGATTCTAATTCGGTACTATATATATATAACATACTATTATATACAGGGTGTGTGGTTTAGAAATAACGGCTAGGAGACACACAACGTACTTTTACGCACGTATTAAGTCCGTTGTGCTGTAACTCTATGTAGTTCTAGTTGGGGAAGAGAAAAAATGGCACTTGTGGATCGAACAAGTGGATCTAGAGAACATTTTGGCGTTGAAATGGTTTTTTCTAACTTTTAAATCTAGCCACAAAATTGAGAAAATTTATTGAATGCAGAATGTTCATTCAAAAGTTGCCCGATAGCCATTTTTAAGATTATAACTATATGATGTTGTCTGATACGAATGATTTAACTATCCATTCTGAAAGCTTTGATATAACATTTTTTAGATATTCTGTGTCGTATGTGGTATTCTCCTTTAATACAGAATAATTTATTTCCGTTGCTTTGGTGGCATTTTTCTTCAATAGATAAATGTGAAAGAAAAAAAAAGAAATTACTCAACATTTACTAAAGAAATATCAAGCAAAAATTAATTGGTACGTCTAATATTTTGATTGAAAATTAATTAAATAAATATGTTGTTTTTTTATCAGGGAATTCATTATTATTATTATTATTAATTGCAAGTTGATCAGTTATGTAATTGTGTTAGAACTACTTTCCCATTAGATTTCTATTATTTATTTATTTTAATTACTTTAATTAGAAATTTTTGATTTTATGTGGATAATTTTTCAAAAAAATAAATAATAATTAATATCTTTTTGATTATCGTTGATAATAATTAGTTATGATTTTGATAAGGTTTCGTTGTTTTTTTTTTGAGTATAGCATTTGTTCGATTTCTTTGTAATTCCCACCGGATTTGTCCTAAAACAAACTACTAATACTCTCTGTGAAACTATATATTCATAGCATATACAGTGTGATTCACAAATGACTTTCCTAGTCTAGAACTCTAGTCCTAGTAGAGAGAGTGAGAAACGCACTTGAGGTTTTAAAGTATGGTATGACGTCAAAATGGTTATCGGGAAATGTGGGAAATTATTTGTAGTTTAACATCAATTCAATTTTCTATAATTATGTATCTCATGAGTCATGAGGGTCCGCATATAGTAAAAAAAAAGAACGTTCTTGTTTGAAAATTTTTTTTTTCTTCTAGTTGGAAAATTCCAAACTAAAAAAATTGTCTTATATAATATATAATATTAATTTTCCACGTTTCCCGAAAAGCTTGAGAACCGTTTAAATACGAAAATGTTGTCTAGTTATCACATTTTAAATCTTCAAGTACGTTTTTAATTTCCTCTACTAGAGCCAAAATTATAGACCTAGGAAAATTATTTGTGAATCAATCTGTATAGTTTGAGTATTGCAACAACGAGAGTAGCTTTTCTATTTAATCATCTACATTTACATGTTAATGCTTTATCGATATTGTGATGGAACAATCGACGAAATTTTGAACATTTGCTCATAAAATGACAATCATGTCCTAGTACTTGTAACACTTGAGAGTTTAGTGGTGTTTTTTTTTTACGACGAAACAAAAATGGAAAAGAGTTATTTATTATTATTTAGATTTTTCTATTGGTTTATTTATTTATTTATTTTTTGAAAATGTGTAAGGTTTTAGTTAGATAATAATAGTTTTCTTCTTTTGTCGGTTTTATGGGGGTAGCAAATGGCTTTTATAAGGCGGCATTTTAACACCCAAATATTATTTGTTTAATTTATTTGTTAGCATCTATTATCTAATTGAGATAAATGAATACCTGCATTAATAAATATAAATAACAATTATTAGGAATAATTGAGTGAAAATTTGAATTTAAATTAACCAAGAGACCACAGTTGTTGCTTGTTTTTTTTTTTTTTTTTTGGTAAAGCCCCATGAATAAAAATATCATGAATATTTAAATAAAAAATCTTCAATTTCCCTCTCATGTATCCTTCAAAGCTTTTACATTACATTCTAGAAAGCTTAACGAGAAAAATGTATGTTCGTAATTCTCAGTTTTGGCTAAAAGTTTTCATCAATTCACTTGAATTTATGATGACAACAGAACCCAGCATAGCATAACAGAATCATTAAACAATGCTAATCAACAAAATTGATATACAGAGTGTTACTTAATGATATGTACTTATTTTAATGGGCGACTCCTGGACTAATTTTAAGTCGAAAAGTGTTATCATATTATAATAGTCTATCTCAAATTGTTAATGAAATCTCACAAAAAAAAAGTATAAACTTCAACACCCTGTATTTTAAAAACAAATCATTTTAGAACAAAAGTTTATATGAATAATTCGACTTACAATTGGTTCAGGAGTCATCTATTAAAATAAGTGGAAATCATTCGATAACACCCTGTATAGTTTGAAATGGTTTCAATAAACAAGTGATTGTGGCTATCCATTATCCGTAAACTGATATAAATCCGAAATAATATTGTGAAATCGATTTCTTTAAGAATTTCATGAAAGTAGATGTAATTTCCGGTCAAACTTGATATTTTTTTTGTCTGCGTCAACAAATAAAGAAGTTATATAGAGTGCTTGTATGTAGCTTGTTTTCCTGACCAGCCGGTATATAGCATTTTTTTTATTGTGTTGGTGGTAAATCCATTTCGAAATTTTAGATTAAACCTTTACTTTTTTTTTTTTTTCTGCCAAAGTATATTATAAAACTTGGATATGTTCTGGTAGAGATATTCAACGAAATTTCCTCACTGATGCTGTTCCGGTAGATAAAAGTTTCCGTTGTTACTATATCTACCAGTGAAACGTAAACTAACGACAAGACGAAAACATTATATTCAACTGAATTTATTCAAAATCAAATGGGGGGAAAAAAATTAAGGCGAATATTGTTAAATAAATTGTATTATTTTTTTGTTAAATTTTATTTTGGATTGAACGGAAAAATAGATTAGAATCATTAAGTATGCCAAAAAAAAAACAAAAAACAATAGGGGTGTGTAATTTGTCTTGTTTTTCTTCGGAATAATTTATATTCCCTTGTTATTATGGAATTTTCTTTGAAATTATATCTTCAACAATAAGTTTTAGATTTTCATTATAATCTGTTTTTATTTTCGAATTACCCGACTGTAAAAAATTGGATTTTTTTATTCATTTATTGTTAAGTGGGAATTTTCCATTTTCTTGTCTCAATTCGAATTGAATTTTCTAAATAATTGCTCTATAAATTCACGTAATTCGTTCAAAATATATTGATTTCTCATGAATTTGTTGAATTAATATTTCAATTTTGATTGTTGTTTCAATGGAACTATGTGTAAATAGAATGCATAATTGATTGTACGAGGAGTGATTAAAAAATAATAATCTATGAATTGTTGATTTTACACCCTATCTCTTCGTCAAAGAAGGAATTTATTTTCGAAAATTCTATATCGACTGTCAAATTTCGTGTATCTGAGCGGCTTTTTGAGTCAGGAAAAGTTATGGAATTTGCTGGAAAGTAGATCTGGATCGATCACGAGTTCCGGATTTGTTTTGGCTTCAGTTGTTAGGATTAGACTTTTTCCATATTTTCGTCGATGTTGGATGTGGATGATAATTCTCTGTGGATGTTCTGCTCATTCTAAACTCCTTGTACCAACTAAATGTACTCCCAAAATATAACAATGTATCGATAGGTTCTTTTTTTTTTAATAGTTGTGTGATCACTAGAAATATTCGATTATCATTACTTTTGGATCAGCCCTTGTATAGTCTGATATGTGGATGACTTCATTCTTTTTGTTGGCCTCTTACAACGTTTTATCTTCTTCTTGTGAAATCGACTTTGGTTAAAAAAAAAAAACAAAACCCATATCTACTTGTTACATAATAAATATATGAATTTATTGCTAAATAACCCTTACTAGTTATTTGTTTTTGTATTTCTGGTTAGATAAATTTGAATTTCAACTATAAATAAATCACTCCTAGACATTACTCTTTTTATGATTAAACAAAACAAAATGGAAAAGAGAAAAATATGAAAAATTGTTCCCGGCGCATCCACCATTTCGGCTATATATAAAATATTTTCTATAATGCATGTTATTTGCTTGTGGCATGTTCTGTATTTTTTGAATATTTATGAATTCCAATTGTGGAATATTTAAATTTTAATATATCTATTATTATTATTATTATTATTATGCATATTTCTTTGAGTTTTTTCTCTGTAATATATTTTTTTTAATGTGTAACAAAAATCTAATTGTAAGTTTGATTGATTCGAACAAGCGGTCAAATTTATTCCGATATGCTTTGATGTTGAATGAAATATGAATCACAGACATTACATATTTTATATAAATAGGTTTTGAGAATAATTTACGATAAATCTATAATGTCTA
>JAZBGX010000420.1:21163-32625 GCA_037414775.1 Zonitis immaculata
TAAAATCAGTCTGTACTACAATTCGAATGATAAGAAACAATGAAATCATCATAAGAAACTGCAGCACGAAAATCTCGTTATTATTATTATTATTATTATTATTATAGCAAGTTCACTATTATTATATATTTTTTTATGTTTATATTCGATTTCTTCCATATAAAAAGCTTCTGATTATTTACAGTCCCTAATATTGCCATAATAATTGTTCAATAAACTATGGTGCAGAAGTCTTTCTTATTTTCTCATGTAAGAAACAAAAGAATTGGTGTTTCTGCAAATGTGGCGATGATCCTTGTCCTTCGGTCGGTCGGCGGCTACCCTGTGTGTTCGTTTATGAGATGTGTGTATGTATATTTCAATTGAAAAAATTAATTAGAACAAAAATTAGAAAGTCCACTTCTGATGATTTGCTTTGAATTATAGTTTTCAATCTCGAATAGGCCATTTTTGATTGCTTGTACACAAAAAAGTCGTAGTTATTCTAAATTTTTTTGGACAGTTCCATGGCTTCATTTCGCGATTATTAATATCGCCACAATTATTTTTAAAAAATATAGTAATTTTCTATACTTAATTAAAGAAAAGAAAATAATAGAAAAAAATATAATCGACTAGGATTTGATTTTGTTATAGTTGTTTTTTTTTTCCTTAAATTTGGGGCATTTTATGGCACATAAAAATATTTCTTTAATCATTTTTTTTATCACCAATTTGTTTAATTATCGTTATTATTATAATTATTATTATTATTATAAATCAGTCACGAATCGTGTCGATGTAAACGTCCCCGTCGCGCACCACTCTTTCGTCGTTTCCGTTTTGTATCTCGTTGGAATGCCACATTGCCAGGATCATCAGCTAATTGTGGATATTTATGTATACTATGTATATCAACACCATCATAACCATCAACTTCACCATGCGATATTAATTCTTCTTTTTCTTCTTCAGTCCAATCGCCGCGTCCTTGATAGCCGGCAGCAACTAATTGTTTTTCCAATTCCCATGCTCGTTCAACGGCACGTTTATGTGCATGCCGTAATATTTTGTGCATTTCCTGTTCAGGATCAGCACCATATTTAATTATAACAACAGCATCCGGATTATGTAAACGTAATTCTTTAATTGTTGTTGCTGTTGTTGCTGCACCATGATCGGTGATTTCATGTGTTGATACATTAAACATACCACCTAAACGACGTAATTCTTCTAAATCGTCACGTATTTTCAATACATTATCTTTAACAAAATAGAAAACATCTTGATCGTGTATACTGAATTGTAGATTTAAAAAGAACGAATTATTAAATACGGATGTTACAACATCTTGTACAACACCATTTACACCTTCAACAACACTAACTAATGCACGATTGTCGACACGTGATATTAAAACACCTTCACCAAATACTGAACGACGATAGGCGACACGTGGCAGTAGATTTCTTGTTTTCGGTTCCATTTTCAATAATGGTTTCGGTACAAAACCTAAATCGGCGAATCGTTCATTCACCTAATCAAACGAAAAATCATACATATATATATAAATAAAAAATTATAATTATTTAATAATAAAACAAATACCTTTTCGACAATGCATTGTAGTCCGGACATAACACCGAAATCGGGTGCCAATTGTGGTGATGTTATTGTAGCTTGTGGTTTATAAATCATTCTCTTAATATATTCCGATCCCAACATATTCTTCATATTATAGCCATATAGTTTCAGCCAACTATTCAAATTTGTCATATAATCGATTGTTGATTTCGAATTAATTGGATCGTTATTATTGAAACGATAAATGAACACATCAGTTGGTGTTGTTAATTTTGTTGCTAATTGTTCCCAAGCTGGTGTCATCCATTGTCCAACAATTGGATCATATAAACGTTTATTGATATAAATTAATTTTGTATTTGGATCTAAAATGCCACCATGGAAATCGACTGGTAAATAAAAATCGGGATTTGTATCTAATAAAATATGGCCGTTCGGTGTACGTCTTAATTCTTTTATTAAATTAGCATTAATATCGAATAGTGCTAATGGTGAACCATTTTGATCGGTGGCAACATAGAAACGTTGTTCTAATGTTTCAACAGTTATAATAACATTTCTTGAATCATATAGATAACGGAATGTCCGTCCAGTTTTTGGATAATGTAAATGTGTTATCAAATCTGGTTCTATTGGATTTGTATAGAAATATTGTGTGATATTACCTTTATCATCGATCCAACTAATTAAACGGTCACGATCATCATAATAATACCATGTTTGGAATTTGTCACGTTCTAATGCATTTATTAATAAGCCTCTAGAATTGTAACGGTATTTTTGTTCGCCGCGACGTACAACAAAACCACGATTATCATAACTATTAAATTCAACATCACCATATTGTACAACACGATCACCACTATCATAGCCCAATGAGATCTTCTCCTTCTCTTTAATAACACCAATGATATTGCCATTTTCATCATAGACATATTTCCAATTACTGGTACCAACAACTTCCAATACATGACCATCACTATTATAAGATATACGATCCATGAATTGTGTACGTCCTACTAATAATTTTTGTAATTTAATTCGATTCCTTTGATCATATTCCACTTCTAATCGATAAACATCGAACGATTTTATATTGATTAAGATCGATTTGATACGGCCATGATCATCATAATCGGTTATAGTGAAAAATTGTTTACTTGTATCTTGCATTACTGATCGATTAAATGTATTTCGATATACACGTAAATCACTTATACCTTCCAATATACCTAAATTCTGATTGTATTTCAAACGTAATTGCGGCAATTCTTTACCATTTATATCGACATCAATGCCAGATAGTCGAGCATTACCATCATATTGGTATTTATAATGGGCATTATCGAAACCAATTTTACTAGTAAATTTCAATTTTTCATCTTTCAATATACCAGCGTGATATTTGAATTCTTGTTTCAATTCGAAATTCGCTTCAATAATATCGATACTTTTCACTAAATTCATTGTATCATGATAATTATAATGTATCGAACTAATACCAGCTAATACCGTTTCTAATTTACCAGCACCATCATAAACATAAGATACACGTCCCGATTGGTGTGGATAGACTTTCGCTAAAATCTGTCCATCATCATTATAAATAATTTCATATGGATGTCGATTCATTGGTGAGAAATATTGATATTTGAAAAAACCCAATGATGTTTGTAATGAGAATGTATGTATATGGCCACGTGGTGTTGTTAGTGATTGTAAAGCACCAGCTTCATCGTATTGCAATAAATAATCGGAACCACGAGGTGTTGTCACTTTCAATGGTAAACTACTAAACATATCTTTAAATGCATATAATAACGATGAACCATCACCGTATTTGATTTCATATAAACGACCGGCACGATCGAAACCGTATGTTTCACTTAAATCACCCCATTTCCAATTACTCAATCGACTGAAACGATCATATTCTAATTCGACTTGTGCAAATATACCATTATGCGGTCCCCATTTGATTGGACGCGATGAACGATCATATGTTACATTCAATAATTCGATTTTATCATCCATAAATACAGATATTGATGCTGTATCACGATCATATTCTAATGTTAATAAATTCTCACCGTTTACACGCAATTTCCTACCGACTTTAACAATTTGTTTTGTATTTGTTGTTGTTGTTGATGATGATGATGGTGATGTTAATGTTGGTGTTTTGATTTTATTTTGATTCGGCCTAACGAAATATCTTAATTCGAAACGATTAGCTAAATCACCACCAATTTCGGTGCGTTGTTTAGCTGGTACCGGATAACTTTCACCTAATAATGGTTCTTTATCAGCTAAAATATTATATGGAATTGTATCGGTTGTTATTGTATGTGTCCATGGTGTATTATCAGCTACACTACCATCAGCTAATAGAATAATTTTATTTTCAGCTTCGCCAATTCTCGTCGAAACACTAGAGCCTTTAATTAACATTGATATTGGTGTTTTATTATTCTGTCCAACTTTAACTGTCGCCCCTTTTACACTCAAATCAAATGATAGACTTATTACTTTACCAGTTGGTGTAACGGCTGTTGTTAAACGTCCAAATTCATCATAATTATAAACATAACTACGACCGCTACTATCTAATTTGGTTTTTAATAAACCAGTCGGTCCATGATAATCGAATGTCACATTATAATTGTCTGGTGTACTTAATTCATGTAACATACGCATTCGTGACATTCTCAAACGGCATTTTTGGCCTTTTGTATTTTCGATTGAATTAACTTGACTGGAATAGTCGCGCAATAAAAATACTTTATTACCAGCTGCATCCGTAACGGTACTCAATTTCCCATTGCTTGTATTAACATTATAAGTGAATACATAACTTGTTTCACCGGTCAATATATTCTTGGTAGCTATATGTTGTCCGAATCGATTGAAAATATAAATTTCTTGTGTTTCCGGTGAATAAATTTCATATTCTCTTGATATACTAGCATCTGGTATACTTGCCATAACTGAACGTATACGATAATTGGCTTGATCACCGATATGTACATGTCCATCAGGACTGACCGTAACTGTTGATATTGTATTGAATTTAGAATTTGATGCTAGATAATGATCGGCCTCGAAACAATCACAACCACGTTCTAAACAATTACATTTCGATTCAGCACCAGCATATGGTGCAATTTTACCATCTGTACCAATTACACGTACACGATTGATACGTTGTGAATCACTTTCGGCAATATATAAATCACCAGATGAACTGAATGCTAAACTTTGTGGCATTACTAATGTTGCATGTGTTGCTAATTCAATATCATAACCAGTTGCTGGTGAGGCGCAATGTAATGGTCGACCGGCTACAACTTTAACACGTCCATCAAGTGTCAATTGCAATATCATATGATCATCAATTATATGCAATGTATTATCTAATGGATTTATTGCCAATTCAGTTGGCCAACGTAAATGGACTTCTTCAATATTTAATGTACCTTCACATGGTAATGGTTTCCAATGGGATTTATGCATATGATTACCAATAACTGTTGTTACAATACCATCACGATCTACCATACGGATATTTGTACCATCAGCGAAATATAATACATTATCATTTGATATTGCAACACCTTTTGGATATGCCAATTTGGCATCTCTTGCTAATGCTCCATCACCACAATGGGCCTCATCACCGGGTAGACAACGTTCACCTGAACCAACTACAGTTTCCCAATTATGATCAGGATCATTATAATCTTCTGTATTTCGTACGCGGATAATTTGATGCGATTCAGGATCGGAAATATACAAAGTACCATCTAATGGACTTAAAGCCATGTGATAACGATAAGAGACACGTGTGGCACTATAAATAATAATTATTATTATTTTTAAAATTTTCATTAAAAAATAAAGAGCAAAACAACTCACTTTAATCTAACGATAGTTCGAACTTTTCCATCAGTTAGAATTTTTCTTACTAAATTGAAATCACCAACGAATATCGAGCCATCTGGAGCGGCTACTAGAGCTACCGGTGCTAAAAGTCGTTGTTTCGATGCTTGCCCTTCACAATCGTTACAATCTAATGGTCGTTGATGACCATCGCCCATTGTTGTTAGAATTACACGTGGTTTATGTTTTAAATAGATATTCGAACCGTCACCCTTTTGTAAAATTCCTAAAAATAACAATTGAATTATTTACACAAACCGAATTTAATTTCATTTTACCTTCATGGAAATTATATCGATGATGAATATCAAGATTCCAACCACCAACTTCTGAAATACTCATATCATGTCCACTTAATTTAGTCGTTTGTACATCCCAAATGATCGTTTTACAATCATTATATTCATAACCGACTTTGACAATAGCTGTTGTCACACCATAAACTCGTTGTCGATAAACATTAAGACGATTCCATGCATATGTGAATTTTATAATAGGATCAGCTTCGAATGTTTTCTCAAATAATATACCTTCAATTGTTATACGTAAATGAATCAAATTTAATGTTGATGGTATTTTTTCCGGTGTTAATTGTAATTGAATTGTTGATAGATAACCGGCAGCTCTTGAACTGTGATAAACTAAATTCAAACCAGTACCAGGTATTTGGAGGCTTTCTTGTACAACTTGTGATTCAGCTAAAATTGCACTACGATCAGGACAAGCACCTTGAAAGCCATGTTTCCATGTAGCTAATACAACCGGTTTCATTTTATCATAATCATGTACTAAACATGGTTGTGGTAAGAAATTGCCCAATTTCTCATCACCTAATGTCATTATTATATCATCAATAATAACAACTTCATTCCATGGTACGAAAACTATATGACTTTTTGTACGGAATGGTGCACGGCCGAATTGTAATGTAACAGCACCACCACCATTTACAAGTAGATCGAACCAACCATCGTCTCTTGTCAATGTGAATCCTTCCAATGGTGTACTAGTACTGACACGAACGCCCATTAGACCAGTACCCATTTGGGTTATTACACGGCCTCGTACTACTGCTGATCGACTAAATTCAACAACAAAAAAAAAAGCAGATTATTATTAATATTAAAACAATTTATATTTATTATTATTAAAAATAAAACAATTAACACAAAAATTTAAGCTAACTAAAAAATTCACGAACACAATTGGATAATTCAGATAAAATAAAAATTATAGAAAAATCAGGCAATAATACTACTTAAAGTCTAGTATTTTGTTTTTTGTGTTGTACTCTACCAGGACCTTACCTTGTATTGAAGTGATTCCAAAATATACTGAGCAGCAAGAATCAGAACAAAGCCAAATTGTTAACAAATTAAAATTCTTCACATATCAATTATTTATTACATTTTTCTTCTTGTACATTATTCAATGATACATTAAAATTGATTAGAATAGTAACGACCGAATTGAGGCAACAAAAAAGCACGCAAAACATAATAAATAAAGTGATTATCAATCAATGAAATTACATAAAAAAAGTAGGACGTGATTTTCACATGGGGCACAACAATGCGACTATTTATAGAAAAATAAATAAATAAAACGGACACACCAAACATTGTTATTTTCATTAAAGAGTAAACTAATAATAAAATATACAATAACACTGACAATGAGAACCATTGAATTCGTGTTTCTATTTCCAAATTATTAGAGAGATATTTATAAAAAAAAAATTATTTGGAAAAAAATATACGAACCTTTCATTGAACGTTTCCTGTCTAGCATAATTCTGTAATGAACCTTCGTCAATTAAAAATTTCATTCGTTCAAAGAATGATGCTGTAATAGCTGGAGGCTGTTTCCTCAATAAAATATCGATCGGTTTTGGTGACGAAACACAAAGTTGACTATTTCGGCATAAATGATTTGAACAACATTCAGGATCTTCACAGTCAGTTAATTCATCTAAAAAAATGTGTTTCCATATTTTTATAAATAAATGTTATAAATATAATATAGAATTACCTTTATCGTTATCGCGACCATCATTACAATTCTGTTCTAATAAAATACTACAATCAGGTCCTGCCCAACCATTATCGCAACGACATTCCCACATTGAATCGCTATTGAAACGGCATTGTCCATGCGATGAACAACTATTAGGACAACCTTCCATTGTACAATGACGGCCATTCCATCCTGTTACACATAGACAAGTACCATTTTTGCATTGTCCATGTTCATTGCAACGTTGATCGCATTGTTTCAAATTACAAAATTCACCGGACCAACCTTGGTCGCATTGGCAAGCATCTGATACACAATGGCCATGACTTCCACAATCCAAATCGCACAATTCTATAGACAGTAATTAAATGATTAATTATTTATTATTCGAAATTATTAATTATTGAAATTAGTGACTTCAAACTTGAAATTAGATCAAACATGCAACATTTCGACTTGTTATCAAATAAATATTAATAATAACCTCTAGAGCAATCTTCGCCGGACCATCGCGGTTCACAAGTACAAGTTTGTGTATCTAAATCAAATGTACCATGACCGGAACAATCAGGTAAACATTGTAATGCGTCTTTATCCATTTGATTACAATCAGGACCTTTCCAACCTTTTTTACAAATACAAGTACCATCAACGCAATAACCGTGCGATGAACATGTCGGATGTGGACAATCAACTATATAAATTATTTTGATTGATTAATTAATGAAATATTGAGAATTGTTAATAGTTTCACCTTCTTCGCAAAATTTGCCTTTATATCCACGTATGCAATTACATTTGCCATTAGCACAATGTCCATGACCGTTACAGTCAGGCACTTCGCATTCATCATGCCTTAGTTGACATTCTTTGCCTTTCCAACCGGGATTGCATTGACATTCACCGTTGATGTATTCACCCCGTTGACTGCAAAGGACAGGGCATACACCTGTGACAAGACAAACAAAACATTCCATCATGCTCGAGCACTTTTTGTTTTATTCAAATTTTTGATTGTATATATTGTATAATGTATACGTACTTTCACTGCAATCATCACCGCCAAATCCTGGATTGCATTGACAATGGCCCATTAGACACTCCCCTTTACCGCTACACCCATTCGGACAATTATGAGTCATATCATCGGCAACAACAGCCACAAAATTAACTTCTTGCGGATCACCATCGTCATTATAAAGAGACAAAAACCAATGTCCTTGTTCCATATAATGAGTCACTTCTTTCTTTACATTCGACTATAATAATCGTTAGTTTTAATTTTTTAATAAAAAAATAACAATAATAAAATGGAATCTTACATGTGATGCACGAGTAGTTCGTGCTTTAAATCCACTAAGCACCTCTAAAATATGGTATTGTGTATGTGTTGGTAATGCATTACGTCTAGCATAAACACCTATACTAGCTCCACGTGGTATATTATAATCGAAACGTACATAAGCCGCTTCTGATTGATAAAATTGCATATTCCAATAACCATATGGTGGTATTTCTTTTGATAAACGTTGGCCTAATGTTATTTGACTGAATGTTGTACCATCCGGTGGGAATGATTGAGCTGGGAATGTTCGGGCACCTAATAACAAAATTACAATTTTCAAATATGAATCTCATTGAAATTATTAAAACAATCGAAAGCAATAATAATAATAATAATAGATTATGCAATTATTAGAATATTTGTCCATTTTTTGTTTGTTTGTTATGTTTTGTTAGTAAAATTATTGCATGCTTTGTTAGAATTTTTTTTTTTTAAATTTTATTTGCTCAGCATATTGTTATTAGAATTTGTGTGGCTAAGCGTCAATTGTTTGTCTCTCGCGCTGCCCTACCTTCAAGGATAAGTATTGTAGGTGGTGGTGGTAATTTTGTTGTTATTTCTGGACAATTCATTGTTGTACTCCATAATGGTGTTGTACTTTCTGTTATATCATTTGTTTGTTGACTATCTGTAGTAGTTAATGTTATATTTCGATCATTTATTATAATACCATCATTATCCATTGTTGTATTATCATCTGTAAATTCACCAGAACCATCCAAACATGGACATGAACATTCACAATCACCACCAATGAAATTCTCATTTTTAATTGCCGATATTTTATCATTAGCATCAATAATATGATTGCTTTCTTTTTCGAAACTATGCTTAATATCATTATTGTTAGTATCGTCATTATTATTTTTATCAGTTGGTATTGACACAGATAGCACATAAATTGATTGAGCAGCGGGATTATTAGAGTCTGGATCGGTTGCTATAGTGACATTTACCAGAACTCGTTTTGTTGTTGTTGATGATGATGATGATGATGATGATGATGTACCTACAGGAGGTACTTCAATGATTTTGATTCGAGATGGTGAATCGTTAGCCATTTTAATCTCTTTAGTAACAGACGAATTAGTCGAGTTATTATAAGGTTCAACGTGCAATAATAAAGGATCATTGAAATTCGTTGGTTGTTTAATAGAAAAATCAGGATCAATATTATTTGGATATGATACTAAATTGGAATCTGTAAGTTCTTTGGATTCATCACGATCGATTTGTGTAAAATTTACTATTGACTGATTATCTTGTTTCAATTGAACAATTTCAACTTCTTCTTCACCGTATGAAAATAGAGTCGTTTCATTTTTATTATAATCATCTAAATTTTGAATGTACGTATCGGGATCGTCTTCCAAAAAATCATCAAATCGATAATTATCTAGATTTGTTGTTGTTTCGAAATTTGTTGTACTTGTTTCGGACATTTCATTCGTTGTTGTTTCAAATTTGGAATAATCATCGATAATTTCCTGATTTGTTGTATCATTATGATTATTATCATCAACATCATGCAAAGGTGTAGTAGAACTAATAATAACATGCTCATTATATCTATTATCATGCTCAGTAATGGTAGTCGAATCAGTGATAGTTGAAATTGTAGTAGTGCTGTTTTTATTGGTGGTGGAAAAATTTGTAAACACAAGTAAAGCATGCGATGGATTATCATTAACTTGTCTACGTTTTCGTGTATAGACGAGTTTTGAAAAATTACCTCCACTATTTGTTGATGACGATGATGATGATGATGATGATGGAGTTTTCGGTCGACTAGATGATGCTGTTGATAGATTCGTTTCAGATGGAGCACCTTTTGATGATGGTATAATTTGTGTATTTTCTCCAACTAGTACTGAACAAGGTTTAGTTGTTTGATATGACCAACTCAAAACACTTGAAGCTACATTATATATAATAAATAAATAAATAATTTCATTCAAATAAATCAAAACTTACCGGAAATATATGATAGTGCTGCTGTTAATACAACACACAACATAATACATACAATTGCTGTACATTTCCAAGTACATTTCGATGCGATACCTTTACGAAAATGAAAACGGCTAGCTTGTGGAAAATGACTGGAATTTGGGCGGCGTAAATTATTTCGGACGGGTAAAACTGGCACCTGAGCACCATATGGTATACCGCCACATCTGTCCGAATTCTTCATTTCTTTCGATGGACTACTGCACGATGAATTTGATTTGTAATCGATTGTGGAATTTTTCGGATGATCTATTTAAAATAACAAATAATAATTTATTATTATGTACAACATAATTGTGACAATTGACAATAAATAAATCAACTATAATATACATATTGACATTTAAGCAAATATGGATTGATGTTTATTTTATTTGTTGATATTATAAGTACAAAATTAAATACAACAACAACAACAACAACAAAAAAAATGTTTATCCAAATAAGGAATGAATTATTTAATTATGAATTATAAATATTTACATTAAAACTAAATGCAACTTTATTCATTGTTTATAATCAACTAGAATGGTTTATTTATAGGCGATCAATGCAAGTGCGGTAGGAAATTTATTTAATCGAAACCGTA
>JAZBGX010000421.1:1006-32593 GCA_037414775.1 Zonitis immaculata
CAATTTTTTGATATATAATTCATTGAAAAATATTAATATTTCGCGCCAACTTAATAATGGTTGATCCACAATGTATAATTCGCTATTTCGGTTCGTTTCTATTAATAACGAATAGATGGCGCTTTTGTAACTTCTTATAGTATGAATACAAAAATCATTGAATTAATCAATTATTGGTACCGTTAATTGTTAGAGAATAATTGTCTTTTTTAAATTGTGGCACTTGAATGTTTATTCGTTGTTTTATTGTCGTACTACTATCGCTACTATATGCACTTTCAGATGATGAATTTACAAGTTGTAAATTCTGGAATGGTAAAGCTGTCTGTATTGAATTATTATTATTACTACTAATATGGATACGTTCTTGACTATTTTTTAGAATACCATTTAATTTCGGTTTTTGTTGTTCTAATGGTATACGTGGATCAATTGGTGGTTTATAAACCGATGATTTTTTCAAATAATTAAGTCGTCTATCTTTTCGTGTCGGTCTATTTACTGTTGTTATAGTTGTTGTTTTAATTTTATTAGGTTCTTCGAATTTAACATGATTTTGATTCGTTTTTTCAGCAATCGGTCCGCGCGATTGTACCCGTTCACCAATCGGTCCATTTTGATTATCCTGTATACCTAAATCTTCTTCACTTATATCATCAGCTGAGAACACATCTTCATTCTCTTCTTCAATAACACTAGATTGTATCCATTGTCTGATACGGTCTTTTTTGGCTGTACGATCAACTGTTGTTTCTAAACCATATTGTGTTAAACTAAACAATAATTTATTTTTTTCTTCGGGACTACTATGGAAACTATACATAGATGGACATAAGCCTTCTTCTTCATTCGGTACTTCTTCAGCATTCTTTTCCATACCACCTTTCGACATCCAACGATCATCTAAATAACGATAGATTTCATTTAATAGAATCGGTCGTTTATCCGGTTTTGGTTCTAAATATTTTTTAAATAGTTTTTGTGCTTTCGATGATATCAATTTGAATAGTTTCGGTTGTCTTTTGATTGGAATTGAACTACTTTGCCATGATAAATAACGTGTATACCGTGGATCATCTAGTGCAGCTTTCTGCCATGGTAAACAACCAGTTAAACAAACAAATGTTACAATAGCAAATTGCCAAATATCATGAGACGTATTTGTTCTACGAAAAAAAAAAATAATAATTAGAATAAAATAAATCTGAATAAGATTAAAAATTACTGGTAAGTGCCATCGGTTGGTATTTGAAGGACTTCGGGTGGAGCATACGGTAACCATTCATTACGTCGCATCACAACCGATCCTATACGTCGTGTTTCACCGAAATCACATAATTTTATGCGTGAAAAGTCCGATTTAAATACTAAAATATTATCTAATTTAACATCACGATGTACTAAATCTCTATTATGGAGATGTTCTAATGCGGCAGCTAATTGTTTAGCTACACGTTTCGTATGCAATTCGCCTATACCAATATCGGAGACATTCGACGTTAAATCACCTATATGTTGAATTTTTACAATTAGTATCTTTGTTAATTGTTGTTTCTAATAATTTACCTAATGGGGCATATTCTTGGGAAAATACGTAAAAGCCGGCTGTTTCGAAAGCAACATCATATGTTGTTATTATATTTTTATGTGTACCCAAATGTAAACCATAGTGGAATTCACGATAGAAATCTTTCAATGCTGTATAAGGTTTCGGTAATGCTTTCAATACCATTTCCGTATCTGTAGCTTTATGTTCGACTAATAGAATTTTACCAAACCAACCTTCACCGACAATTTGCAGTATATCGAATTCATCAGCTAAATTCACCTAGAAAAATTTTTGTTTTTTAATATTAAAACATAATTATGTGTATTAACCCTGAAAATTAACAGCTTGCCAAACATTTCATCTATTTTAGAAACAAGCTACCGGTATGACAATGGTTGGGAAGTTTCCAATTTTTTTTGTTTTTTGTTTTATTACATCGTAATTGAATTTTCAAATTTTCTATTAAAAAAATAAACCAAAATCTACAGAACGTTTATTATTAATTTCAATCGGTTTCTAATTTTAAATCGTTTGTCAATTATTAAGAGATTTGGATGTGATCCAAAATGTCTCGATATAATTATTGTGAATTTTATTTTTAATTAATTATAGAGGAATAATTTCAAACTTACTTTCTCTAATTCGAATTCTCGAATTCGATGAATACTACCAATCAATGATTTTTTAGCTAAACTACCCATTATTGAATTATTTATAATAAATAAAAAAAATTGAATAATTCACATTTTTTTTTTAAATCTTCTTTCGAAACTTGTCAATTCACTTTCAATGTCAATAATTCACTGTTGCGATTATACAAGTTAGTGATTCATAAACAAAACAGAACTCGCAACAATTTGTAGAAACAACCAAGCTGCTGCCGGTGTTTGGAACACACTCTGTCTATATTCCTTACTTATTGGCATTCAAATGTAGAACAACTGGGATATTTATGGAACACTTGATAGTTTCAAATCGCCACCAGAAAAAATATTGAGTTTGTCGACTTTTTTCCTCATTATTATTATTATTAATAACAATTTTTCAGGATATACAGGAGAATAGTGAAATATATAACAGGAAATCCTGGAATTGGGCGAATGAACTGTTCGATTATAGACACGACATTAACTTGCATGTCTTTATTTTTCTTGTTCCTAACGACTCTTTTATAAATAAACACGAATTTATGCCAAATTAAAATAATTGAAAAACAGCACAATACAATTAAAAATTAAATGATAAATAAACTAAATAATTACGTAGATCCATGATTTGTACAAAACTATATACACTTTTGTCTATCAAACAATCACTTATTTTCTAAAAAAAAAATCAAATAAATTAATTTTCAATAATTATTATTATTATTATTATAATTATTGGAATTACCTGGTACTTCGAATAACGGTGGTGAATCGAAAATACCGCTACATTTCTGTAGCCAAGAGAATTTATCTTCATCTTTTTGAAAACGTGGATTACGAACCGTTTCACCTAATGTCTGTTTAATACGATTCGCTTCAATCGATGATAATTTACGATCTTCCGGTTTGATGTAAGGACAATTTGGATTATAATAACTATCGCTCCTTGACGTTGAAGCTGATGATGATGATGATAATACAGGATTCGGCATTGTTGTCGGTCGTGCATACCTTAAAATCAAAACAACATTAACTATATTTTTGGGAAGCAAAAAAAATAATTTAATTACCATTTCCCAGACGTATTAACAATAGGATCGGTATGATGCCGTTTCTCCGGATGTTGTTGATACATATTTGAATGTTTCTGTTTATTTTTATCATCAATATAACGATATTTATCACGTCTATGATTATTACTACTACCACTACTACTAGGATGGTGTCGTAATTGATCATTGATTGTTGGTAATTGATAATGTTTCTGTTTATCATTTTCTTCACGACTTCTAGCTAAAATTTCGTCAGTTCTTGTCTTGGCTGTTGTTGCTATTATTGGTTTATTTATTAACATACATTTATTTATAGGTCCTTGTTTTAATAATTTATCAAATATTTCATTATTACGTTTTTCACGATCATCCACTACAGCATCATCTGATTTACGTCGACGTTTATCTATATTATTATCATGATTTATATCATCATTTGATGGTTTACGTTTACGATTCGTTTCACTATCACTTTTCGATTGTTGTAATTCTTTATTATTATCGAGTTGTTGTTGATTGAATATATTTTCAACAGCATAAGATTGACGTGATGCTCCTCCTAATGGTGATTGTTGTTGCTGTAACTGATTCGTATCGAATGTTGTTGATATTAAATCTTTTTTAACACGTATCCTTGCATCAGCTAAACTTGGAAATTCTATATTATTATTTGTTATATTATCATTATTAGATAAATCATTTTGTGGACTTGTTTTTATTGTTGTTGTTGTTGTTGTTATTGATTTTTGTTGTTGTTGGTTTCGTCTAGGTGCTGATACTGGTGTACGATTATGTTTACGTCCTGTAAACTTCTCCATAACATCATTTACATTTATTACATCAGTTTTTCTATTAAATGATTCGTTACGTTTAACAGATTGTATAAATTTCGATACACTATTCTTTGATGATGTTGTTGACGATGATGATGATGATGATGATGATGGTGGCGATTTAGAACTATTTAAATAATCTTTTTCTAAAACATCTAGAGACGTTATTGGAGTTTGTTCGATTTTTTGCACAATCACTTTACGTTCACTATTATCAATATTATTATTATTATTTTGAATAGGCGTTGAAGTGACTTTTATGTTGTGCTCATTCGATTCAATTGGTGAAAATCTTGAAACTTCCTTACTTATCATTGATAATGACTGTGAATTATTCAAAGTATCTTTAGATGATGATTCCATAATATTATCAATATCAGATATTGGTGTGAACGTATGCGTTTCAGAACTATTATCACCACCACCTAAACTAATCAAATTATTAACAGCATATAGAGTTGCATCACTAATACTATCATTAGATGGTCGATTATCAATTGTTTTATCATCATTCGTATTACTATTACTATTACTACTATCATCAATATTATCATCACTAACAATATGATTATTATCATTCTTATTTTGTTCATCATTATGTGTAATACCAATTAAATAGTTCAAATCCTTGATACTATTTTGTATTTCATCAGTTTTTGTTGTTATCGTATCACTGGTATCAATAATAATATTATTATCGAAATCCGGTTTTTCCGTTTTACAAGGATTAAAATATTCTTCAATTAAATTATTATCATTAAATGGTAATTCCAATTCTTCACTAGTCAATGGGAATTCATCCGGCGATGAATCGTTCAATGTTAAATCAGTTGGTGTAGTTATTGTTTTCTCTTCACGTCTACCACTAACCATTGGACCACCCAAATTAAAATTACCATCATAATCTTGTATTTCATTCCAATTATTACATTTATTTGTTGTTGTTTGTATTTCAACAACTTGTTCAGTTCCAACAACCGGTTGATTATTTTGTACAACATCAATACTATCTGTTAATGATACCATAACATGTGTTGTTCGATGATGTGATGTTGTTATCAATTCCATTTGGTCTAAATCATTTAATGCTGTTGTTGTTGTTGTTACAGTTGGTGTTGTATCATTATTTGTAAATCTAAATAAGCAATTCTTATCATTTTGTATTGTTGTTGGATCTTGTGTTGTATTAACTATATTTACAGATTGTGATATAACATCGCAATGTATCGATACGGAACTTTGTAGATTTGTTGTTGTTGTTGTTGTTGATGATGATGATGTTTTTGGAAAATTAACTGTTGTATCAACGGAATTCGATAATACTTGCATATTTAAATTACACGAACTACTAAATGTATTATTAACAAAAAATGAATCGGTTGTTTGTATATCATTTGTTGTTAAAAGAATTTTTGTTGGTGATTCTAATGCCCTAGCACCTGGTGTTATAATTTCATCAATTTGATCAAAATTTCTATCTGTTGAATTATTTGTTGTTGTTGTAGAAGTTGATGGTGACATTTCTTCATTTTCTATAACAGTTTGATTTGTTGTTGTAGGTGGAAGTGGAGGTGGTGGTGGTGGTGGTGGTTGTATTGGCGGTGGTGATGATGGTAAAGGTGGTAGTGTATTTACAATAATTTTACCATGATCTAACTTCTCAATTTGCATATCCTCTTGTACAATATTTGAGGATTCATCAATTGTTTCATTTAATTTCTGTCGTTTCTTATCTTCCTCTAAATCAATATCAGTATCTGTAGATTTACGTTTATCGGTTTTTTTCGATTTTTCAAATTGTTGATTAGTGCTTGCATTTTCGATAAGTTGTTGTTTCGATTTCTTTTCAATTGCAGCTCGTTTAAATGCTTCTTCAAATATTTGATCGATACTAATTTTTTTTCTATTTTGTTGTTTCTCATTTACAATCATTTCTTTATTTCTTATTCTCTCATCATTTATTCTAGATTTTTCTTTAGGTTTTTCCAATTTTTTTGTTTCAATTTTATCATCAATTTTATGTTTATTTTTATGATTTATTTTGTCGATCATAGTTTCATCAGTTTTTTGTTTAATTTTCTCTTCACTTTTCTTATTATCAGTATTAATTTTCTCTTCTTGTTTGTCTTCATTTTGGTCGGATTTGTCTTTATGCGTTTTCTCGATAATCTTTTCATTTCTCTTAACATTGTCATCATCAATTTTTTGTTTTTCTACATTTTCATTTTTATTCGTTTTCTCGATAACTTTTCCATTTTTCTTAACTTTGTCATCAAGTTTTTGTTTTTCCAAATTTTCATCAATTTTATATTTTGGTTTTTCAACAATTTTCCCATTTTTACCATCGTTTTTCTTACTGTTTGCTTCATGAATTTTGTTATCAATTGTTTGTCTAGTTTTTTCAATGATTTTTCCATTTTTCTCATCATTTTTATTCGATTTATGTGATTTCTCTTTCTTATCCGATTCGAATAATTTTCTCTCTTTCGAATGACTTTTCTCTTTATATTCTTTATTTTTATTTATTTGATTTTTCGATAACGATGTCTTTAAATTATCTTTAATTTTATTCAAATCAATAACATCTTTCGATTTTTCCGCATTATTATCATCATGTGATATTACTTTTGCTAACTTACTATCCGATTTATTCTCTTTTTCACGTTCCTTCATATCATTTTTCTTATTCTTCCCATCCTTACGCAATTTGTCATCTTTTGATTTTGAATGTGATCTTCTATCATCATCTTTACAATTATTGTTATTCGATTTATAATCGTTTGTTTTATTTTTAATTGATGGTGTTCTACTACGCTCTTTGCGATTTTTGTCTTTATAATCGTGTTTATTATTGCGATCCTTCGATTTAGATCGACTAGATCGTTTATCATCTTTTGGATTATTTGATTTCGATTTAGAACGTGACCGGCTACGTTTCGTTATTATTTCAACAGATTTCGACGATGATCTACTACGCCGATCATTTTCTTTATGTTTAGAATCACTACGTTTACTATCTGATGATGATTTGGATGTTGATCTTGACCCACGATGATGATGATGATCACTATTATTAGATTTCTTTTCAATTTTCAGAGATTGATTTCTATCATTTTTCTTATTTGTATTCTTCTCATTATCGCTCGTTGTTTCTATATGCGATTCAATTATATTTAGATTATCTTCTTCTTCAATTTTATTAATTTCATTTAATAATTGACTTTGTTCAGTCAAATTCTTCTCTTTAATGACACGTTCTTTCATTTTTTTAATTGTATTCTCCAACGATATACCTTTATCTTTACTTGGTGATTTTTTCATTGGTGATTTTGGTGAAATATTACTGTTATCATTATTAATTAGATCTAGTTTTTTTGGTTTAGTTAATTTCGTTTCCGATTTTCCTTCATTTATCATTGAATTATTATTATCTAGAACGATTTCTTTTCCGTCATCTATCACAACAGAATTAGTTTCAATAACATTCGTTTCCTTATTCGATAAATCTTGGACTTGTTCTTCTAATCCATCATCTATCAGTATCTTCTTATCACTTTCTTGTAATTGTTCATCATTCTTTAATTTATCAGTGATACTTAAATCTAATAAACCTCCAATTTCTAAATCAACTTTTTCAATTGGTTTCTTTTCAATTTCGCAACTTAAATTTAAAATAATATTCTCTTTAATTATAATTTTTGTATTTTTCAATGTTGATAAATCAGTGGTGATCTTTGAATTTTTCGTTATCGATAAATCATCATTGAAATTGATTTTATCATTCAAATTATTATTAATAATTGCATTACAACTTTTCGAACGTGATCGTAAAATTTTACGACAATTATTCTCGCTCAATTGTAAACAATTCTCAATCAATATTGTTGTATTCTCTTTTTCTTGATCGAAAGCTTTCAAAGCACCTTTCGTTTTTACAACACGATCCTCGGATGATGCAAGAACTGAAATTTCTTGTTGTGGATCATCGATATTCTTATCAATAATTGTTTGATTTAGAATATGATCAATACTATGATCGGTTGGTATTTTATTATCTATTAATTTATCATTATCATCGATTGGTTGTGTTGGTTTTTCTTTGATAAATTTCTCATGATCAAACTTCTTATGTGCTATTTCATTACGATCAAAACTACCAACTTCATGATTCTCTTGAAGAATAGTCGCATCAATTTCAGCTTCATTAATTGGTATTTCTTTGAAATTTTCCATTTGTTTCAAAATTGTATTATTAACAAAACAATTGTTTGCGTTATTTTCTGGTATACTGATACAAACAGATGAATCATGTTGTTCATTTTCTACAATACTCTCTTTTTCACTCTCTTCTACTATCATTTGTTTTCTATCATTATCATCATCACCATCAACATCAATACAATTATTATCGGATTCATAAAATTCAGTATCAATAAATACTAAACCATCATCTTCCGTTTCATCTTCATAAATTGAATAATTACGATCATTATTTTTATCATGTTTCCATTCATTACTTTCATCAATACACAAACCAGTATCACTACTATCATTACTATCTTCACTTGTTGTACTTGCTTCAACTAATCGTTTTTGTGCATAAACGTGATTTATTTGTGGTGGTATTGATGAATTCTCGGTTGATATAAAATCATGAGCCAGAAATTTTGTGGTAGCTGTTGTTGATATTTCATTATTATTATTATTATTAATATTATGACGATTTGTTTTTAATGATTTCATCAAAACAATCTGATCATTCTTATTCCTCTTATTATTATTATTATTATTATTTATCGCACTATTTCTTGTTATACGTTTATTTTCAACAAGAGTTTCCAATTTGTGTCTCTTTGAACGTTTTTGTTGTTGTTGTTGTTGTTTACTTAAAGGTTTATCAAATTCTAAACGTACTTTTGAACGTCTCCGTTTTGATTTATCATTATTTGAATTATCTATTGTTGTTGTTGTTGTTATTTCTAGAGATTTTTGTGGTAATTTAGTTACAGTGGGTGATGAATCCGCAATAGCTACAGCGGTTCTAGCTAATACACCTAAATTATGTGTTGGATCGAAATATTCAACTTCATTTAATGTTGATGATTGACTACTATCATAAGAAAATGTTTGACTTGGTTGTTGTTGTTGTTGTGGTTGTAATATTGTTTCTGTCTCTTGTGTTTCTGCAATATTTTGATCAATTGTTTCGATTTGCTGTGCTTCATTTTGTTCTTCACAAATACTTGTATTTTCAATAATTACTGATTGATTTTCTATAATAATTTCTACTGAATTTTCTTGAGTTGTTAAATTTCTATCAACTTTTAAACAATTCGCTTCAACAATTTCACTAGAATTTTCTATATTCATTTGATTCTCTTCAGTTTTTTCGACATTTCCACAAACCAAATGTTCTATTTGAGTTTCACAATTTTCATTTTCTTTCATCCCATTTGATATCGATGGATTTTGTGAATTTCCATCAATTATTTCTGATTCTATACAAATTTCTTGTGAAATTATTGTATTACTTGTAATTTCTTCCGGTAAAGTATCATTATCAATTTCTACAGTGGCCTTATTACTTCCATCTGATATATCATCTTTATTAGATACAATTTCTTGTGATTCAAAACAATTTGTAGGAGCGTCATGTTCAGTAACTTCTTCTACATTTCCAATTGAATTTTCATTAATTGTACAAGTTTCTTCTTCTATATCTTCAGTTGAACTTGCTTCAATTGTCTCGCTGATTTCAGGTATCTCTTCAATATTTTCACTTATTTGTTCTTCACTTGTTTTATTATTGATAGTCTCAGGTATTATTACTACAATATCGTCAATTATTTGTTCGACATTCCCAGTTGGTGATGTTTCTGTATTTTCGATGTTTTCACTATTTGTATTTGTTATCTCAATATTGTCAACGATATTTTCAATATTCCCAGTTACTTGTTTTATCTCACCTGCAATTTCATTCTCAACAATTTCAGCAGTTCTCTGAATAATTGCAACATTATCGTTTATTTCATTGGTGGTTTCACAATTTTCAGATAATTTTTTTGTACCATCAACAAACTCAGATATTTTTTCTGTTATTTCAACGCGTTCTACAGTTGTCTCCGTAGTTTCTTCCATACTTATTGTACTTTCAACATTTTCATCATTTTTTGCTTTATTGTCATCTTCGATTCCAATGAATCCAATATTTTCACTAGTTAGTTCATTTTGTTCATGATTGTCAAGTGTTGTTTCTACATGTTCAACAATTTCAGCTGATGTTTCAATATTTTCAACTACCTTCTCTACATTTTCTATAACTTCAGCATTTTTATTATTCATTCCGGAGACATTTTCAGCATTTTCAATCATTTGCGCTACATTTTCAACATTCGCTTCTGACACACCTTCCACATTTTCAATTATTTTATTCACATTTCCAACATCATTAACAACTGTTCGCACATCTAAACTATTCATTTCTGATACCCTTTCACCATTTTCGATTATTTTATCCGTATTTTCAACATTTTTCTCTACTGAAGTTTCAGCATCATCAACAATTTTTTCCATATTTCCAATATTCATTTCAGTATTTTCAGCTCCTCCCTCCTCATTTCCATTGTCGAATTCTCTTGAAACTTCCACATTTTCATCATTGATTTCTCCTAAAACTTTAACACTTTCTGTTATATTTTCAACTATTTTTTCCACATTTTCTTCATCAATTTTTCCTATAATTTCAACATTTTCAGCTACTGTTTCTGCATTCAAATTATTTTCCACAGATTTGTCTATATTTTCCGAAATAGTGGCTATTATATTGTCATTTTCTACAATTTGATTAATTTCATTAGTATTTTCAATGTTTTCTTCACTACTGATATGACACGATTTAGTTTCTTTTTCTAGAGGTTGATCTGTTGGATTCGATGGTAATTTTTCAACATTTCCCGAATTTGTAGAATATTGTTCTATTGTTGTTGTTGTTTGTTCTAAACCATTCGAATCAATTTCTGTATTAACAGAAAAATTGGGCGAACGATCTTCATCAGTAATTTCAATTTTAATTGAATCACCGTCTAAAATTGGCATAGGCATATGATTTTTATCATTTTTTGATGATTTTGAATTCAATCTATCATCATTATCATCATCATCATCTAAAATTATTGTAACAACTTCCGATTCCACATTATTTGATTGATTATCATTTAAAAAACGTTCAAAATTATCAAATATTGTTGTTTGTTGTTCTTGGATATTATTAAAATTATTTTCTATAGTTTCTATCTGTTCCGGTATCATGTCACTCGAATTATGATAAGACGTATTATCATTATCAATATTATGATGAATGTTGTTTGTTATTTCAGTCAATTTGTCTATTGTAACACCATTTGATACATTTTCTTTATGTGTTTTTTCTAAATTATTCTCAATTTCTTCACTATCATCATCTGATAAGATTGTAATCGTATTCACCGGAAATAAATTATTAATATTAGGATTGAATTGTTCGATATCTGTTTTGTTATTATGATTTATTGTTTTCGTCGTTTTCGATTTATGTCTAAATCGGAAATGATCGAGATCATCATTATCATCATCATCACTTAGACCGATTGCTTTTATATCAGAAAGGGAAACTGTTGAGAAATTCTCTGTATTTGGATGATCCGAAATTTCCAAATCCTACAATCAATATTGAGATACAATCGATTAATCATTAATGGAAAACAAATAAAACTTACAGAATCATTATCAGAATCACTATCCGATTCATAATCACTAGTCAATAAATTTTGACGTACTTTCGATATTTCCGGATCTTGTAAATACGTATCTAGATGGAACGGTATACTTTTACCTTTGAATTTGTTTATTTCTTCTAATAGACCTAGTTTCTCAACAAAATTACTAAAATAATAGAATAAAGTCAATTGGCATTCAAACAAAAAATGAATAAATAAACAGAATTACGTGATCACATTATTGATAATGCTATTGTCACTACAACATTCAGCACGTGCAGTTACAAAAAACTTTATAATCGTTTTCAAACATAAATCACGTGTTTGTTGTATTGAATTTGCATTATTTTTGAATATTTCGAATAGTATAACTTGTAATAATTTCAATATGCGTCTTTGTACATCATTTTCTTGATTTTCATCGATTTTATTACGACCTTTATAAAGACATTCACATTCCAATTCAATATAACGTATCAATAAATCATCTAATTGACGAGATCGTGGATATTTCGATTTCACCTACAATTCAAAACAAATCAAATCATCGATAGAATCATAAATCGATTATAAATAAGAATAATACCTTTGCAACTTCTACATTATATTCATGTAACGATAACAATTTGCGATGGATCTCTGTTACGAATTCAGGTGTTTTTCTATTAAATTTTGTATTAATGTACCTAAATTAACAAGAAAAACAAAAACATATTAAAATCTAGTCTAATTCAAATTAATAATAAATTATTATAACTTAAAGGTCATTTACCTTTGAAGTAATTAAAATAATGGATTATAGCAGCGTAGTCGAATTTGTAAGTAATAATCTTATAATTATACAACTATAAAAATGACTTATCTTTAAAGTGAGTTAGAAAAGTTTTGAGTTTATTAGCAAAATTTTGTTGTATACTTGAAATTATGGAAAATTATTAGAATCAAAAATCAGTTTATATAATGAGAGAGTTAAAAATAAAATAATATCAAGGAAAATGTTGTTGGAGTAGAATTGTCCCATTCTTCTGTCTTCTGTCTTCTTTCTTCGTTCTATCAGTTCTTATCGATTCAACATTAGATGCTCGTTCGTAATAAATTATTAAATAAATACTTTACTATTCAATAAGTTACGTGACTGAATTAAAATTATTAATGTAAGAAAAAAATTTCGTTATTTATGAAACATCATAAAATAATTGAAAAGATTGAAAATAATTCTATGCTCGTAGAGTTCTTCCACTCTTCTTTCTTCTCTCTTCTTTCCATCAGTTTAGGTTTTAAATTTACGTATAATTACATAAAATCGCGCAATTAATTATCAAATGACTATTTCATTAGTTACGTAACTGGATGAATGAAAATAGAAAAAAAATTGATAATAAAATATCTTCTCGCTAATGTCTTGAATTTGCCATAAATCTTCGGTTGTGTATAGAAATTTACCCGACAGTTATATTTGTAAAATACCTTTTGAGTGAAATTGCCAATTGTCGTGAAACAAATGAATGATACCCGCCATCAAAATGGATCTTGAGAAATTGTTTAGAAATTCGATTTAATCCACCACCACCACCACTACTACGAGCTGTATAGATTTAAAATTGGAAAAAAATCGATTAAATTCATGAATTTTCAATAAACAAATTAATTAAATGCGAAGTTATACCTTTGCTACTAGATTGTTGTTGTTGTTGTTGTTGTGATTGCTCCAAATCAAATAAATGCAATAATTTTGATGTTGAACAATATTGAGTCATGATCCACTAGAAAATCAATACAAACAATTCGATCAATCAACATTAATTGGAGGAAATTTAATTATATATTCAACAATTCATAACAAATTGTTACAACTAACTACACACATTGTTTAGTTATAAAAATTAGTTGTAACACAAACACTTTTATAACCAGATACTTACAACATTTAGTCGAAATTTTGAATAAACCTAAACAATAATTTGAATTTCTTTAATTCACTTGAAAATTATTAAAAATTTAACCACAATGTTTTTGTTGTAATTATTCAGCTATATACATAAGGGCGAAATTCTTTATTATTACAACTACCAACATAACGAAATAAAAATCACTATATCTATCTTAATTTTTTTTATTTTGAAGAATATAAATTTACGTCCCGGAAATATTAATATCAATTTATCTAAAAGAGACTTTTTATCTTATCTTCTATAATATCGATTATATTCATACAATAAAGTTACACAAATTTAATTAAGTTCATTTTAATTTTTTCCCAACATGACGTCACATTATAACGGCCAATCAGCTAACATTTAAGAAAACAAATGACCATCATCATTACGTTGGCTTGATGATGAACATTAAATAAAAAGTCGAAAAACTGGAAATAATTTTATTATCTTAGAAAAAACAATTGTAAATTAGCTGCTTATCAATTATAATTTATAATGTAAATATTCAGTTAATCGTTATCCGGAAATTGTTCGCAATATTGACCGAAGGAATGTTGTTCAGTTGTATCGAATAAAAAACATTCTAAATCTTCAAAATCCTTCTTCGATAAATAACTTGTTTCTAGAATTTCCTCTAAGAAACTATCATTCAAATCGAAATTATCAACCTTCGAGCGATCTTGTAATAGTAATGAATCCATTAAATCTATATTAGATAAGTTCAAATCATCAGATGATGATAATAATAATAATTGATTCTCATTAATTAAAGTATCTTGTTGTTTTGATGAATCATTGAAATCATCTTTTTTTATTTCTATCTCTTCAATGTCCAATTTTAAATCGATTTCGTTTGATTCTAATTTCGTTTCAATTTTTTCATTTAATTCACTAACGGATGGCTCCACTTTCACATCACCTTGAATTTGTTCTGTTTTGATTTCGATTGAACTAATTCTACTGTTATCATTATCATCATCATTTTCCGAATCGGATAAAATCACAGGATCTTTGATGATTTTTTTTCGTTTATTATGATTTTCTTTGGTTTCAATTTCTTTTTGTAAATATACCATATAGTTATTTTTATTATCACCATCATCATCATCATCATCATCCATAATTTCAAAAGTAACTATTGCTTTTTGTTTTCGTTTTGCTTTGTTTTTCTTTCTTTTGTTTCTATTATTTTTATTGGTTTTATCATCAGTTTCAGAATCTGACGATACTAAGACAATACTTTCGTTATGATTTTGATTATCTCCAGTAATTCGATCTTTCTTCTCAGTTAAATACACCATATAATCATTATCGTTATCAATTAATTCGAATGTAACCATTGGCTGTACACCATTGTTTGTCACAGGTACTTCTTCGAGATCTTTAACGATTTTTCTTCTCAATTTTGGTTTCGTTTGGCTATTTGTATTAAAATTTCTACATTGAATCTAAAATCAAATGAATATAAATTTGGGAATTGATAATAAATATATTAAGATCATTACATCATTGGTATCACTTTCTTCACTACCATAATCACTAGTCGTTGAATTTTTCAATATTGGGAAATTTTCTTTCAAATAATAAATAAGTGCATTAGAATTTGATATATTTTGGTTCTCATCAATGTCATGGATTAATTTTCTGTAAAACAACAAATTTAATAAAAAGATCAGCTGTTGAATTTCAATTTTCTCATTAAACCTTGCAATTTTATAAATAAATCTGTCCTCGCATAAATATTCAAATTTAATATCGAGAAATAATTGTAAAATCGATTTCTTGATAATTGTATCGGAGACTTTCGATAAAAACTCCTCATCCATTGCAGAATATTGAAATACAATATAGAAAAAACGTAGAATTCTTTGTTCAATTTCTCGTTCACAATATAAATCGACGACACATCCGTTGCTTTTATATAAAACTTCAAATTCCAATTCAACATATCTAGCTAATAATAAATCGAATTGACGTGTTCTTGGATATTTGTGCGTTACCTAAAAATTACAATTACAATAAAATAATCAATTCAATCAAATCTACTTACTTTGAAAACATCTAAATTATATTCATGAATCACATATAATTTATGTCGTATATCTTGAAGGAAATCCCATGATAAATCTTCATTTTTCAATTTCAATGTTATATATCTAAAAAATGGATGTAGTTTCTATTAATTATCGATACAAAAAAATAGAGTATTTCATAAAACCACTTTGTGTTGATAATAGGAATTATTCAAATTCTTTGCGATTAGTGACTAATTGAAATAGACGTGATCAACACAAAAATGCACATGAATCAAATTACAAATAATTTAAATCTTAGTTAATTAAAAAAACAAAGAAAAACATGATTTATCATTCAAGAATGACGCCAATAATATCTCGATTTCTTCTTTCTTCAGTTATTTTTTCCATAATTTTATATCAACAAAAGTGAATTATTGATTAATGTAAATTAAGAATTCTCGAATGCAAAACGTGATGACTCTTCCTTCTATGATGACAATGACGATCTCCATTTCTTCTTTCTTCAACAATCCAAAATTTTACAATTTATAGAGCAAAAAGAAAAGAAATTATTGAATCAATTTCGAGAGTGAGGCACGCGTATTACTGACTTATATAATTTAAATAATTACATTAAACTAAAATTTTGTATTGAACTCAATTGCCATTGAATATTTAATTTATGAAATTGAGAAATGCAAATTTTATCAGTCGAATCTTCATTCTTCTCTTCCATGATGAATTCTATTTATTAATTCGCCTATTATTATCATCATCCGATGATAATGCTCTATACCTTTTCATAGTGTTGATTAAAGAATTTGTTGTTAATGGACGATAATCATCATCATCATCAGCTGACAATAATTGTCGATTCAAAGATTTCAGCACATCTTCTACAAAAAAATTATCAATAATCAGCAATAAAATCGATTGATTATCTATAGAATTCTTACCAATATTTTCAATATTTGGGACACCACAACCACCCATTTTCTTTGTTTTGTACATTAATATTATCCTAAATAAAATATCGTTCAAGTTTTGCAATTAGAGAAAATTACTTACTATAACGATAAATTAATTAATTTGAATATAATAACTCGTCGATCGTCTTTGAAATAATTGCGAAAATTTCGTGGAAATCTTGACGTATTATTGTTGAAAATGGTCATGATTGGCTTTTAGTTCAAGCAATTAGGACAAGATGGCGCAGTAATTGTACACTATGACCAATAGTCGCGTTAAAATTCTGTTTATAGATTTGCCAAGATTTTGGTTTTGGCCTATAAAGTATTGTAAAAGCTGTAGATTGATTGAAATATTATTCGATTAGTGATTGAATTTGATTGTATTTGTTGTGAATCAGTTGGGAAATTGTGTGAAAATCTCGTCGATGTTAGGGTGATAGTTTTCGTTATATTGGTGAAATTGTCAATTTCTTACGTCAACCAATGAGACAACGGAAGAAATTAGGAGCATTTACCTTCAGCCTATTGCACACAATTTGTTCCCTTATGTGACATGGCGTCTATTAAAAAATATAGTTCTTGATTGGATTTAATTCTTAAAAAACGAGAAAAAAATAAATATTAATACATATATAATTTGTTTTTCCTTTTTTTGTATGACAATTCATATAAAAAAACGGCTTATCAATAAAAGCCACAAATATTAGATACTTGCATTGATGGTAATGCATGCAAGGAAAACTCAACGGATGAACGATGGGTAGGCACTAAAATACTAATTTATTTTTGACTACTAATAAAAAAAAATGTGCACAATTGGATTGTTTTATTTATAACTATGAAACATATTCAATTGGTTTCAATTCAATTAATTCATAAAGTGTTAATAATTGTTGTTTTATTATTACTTTGTTTAGGTACTTCGAGAAGCACCAAGCCCATCCCTATCAGGTAAAACAAAGAATAGAACAATTGGAAAATTGCTATATTATTTGATAATCGTTAAATTCGACTAATTTAGTTCAATCCAATTTAATAAAATCTATAGGAAAATGTCGCGTTTTATCAATAAAATTGATCGTAACTATTGTTTGTTGAATACCAAACAATACAACAACAAAACCATTATAATTTTTATTATTCCATAGAATTACATACGGAAATGTTGGGAATCAATAGGAAATTATTGAATTTCTATAATTTTTGATTTGCTCCTATCAAGAATTGTTTTTAAAAGTCTTATTGATAGAGTTGTCAAAACATCAAAGTAAACATGGCTACCCTCTGCAATATACATAACCTAATTTTTCGAGAAGAAAAAAAAATTTATATAAAAACTAGTCGAGATAATTCATTTGATTTCATTTTAAATACAGAACTCGAAGTATGGTTCATCAAAGGCATATGGTTCAACTAGTGATCGATATGATAGAATACGCGATTCACCAAATGGTAATTATCGGTCAGACAGTCCAGATTCACAATCACCAAGAGACCGTGATCGATCTTATCAATCAAAAAACTCCTATCTACAGAAAATACGTGAAAAGGAGAGAGAAAACAGAGACTATAAAATGTCAAGAGACAAATATTCAGGTAAATAAATTATCGAATTACCGAAAATACATCTATTTCGTTATTATAATTTTTTATTAATAATAATAATAATGATTTAATTGTAGATTGTGCTAGGTCACCTAAAGATAAACGTATTAGGGAAGCTGAGCATAGAACCAATAATGATAGAAATGATGAAAAAAGCATCTTGCATCCAATAAAAGTGTCACAAAATTTGACATCAAGAGATAGAAAAACAGTTCATAATAATTCAGTTGATAAGGTTAATTTCAATTGATAATTATTCCTGATTAATTAATTAATTAATTGTATTGTTTGAAAATTATTATAGAGAGATGAGAGAGAGAGGGTGATTCGGGTAGGAGATTGGTCTGAACATGTTAGTTCATCAGGTAAAAAATATTATTACAATTGTAAAACTGAAGTGTCACAATGGGAAAAACCAAGGGAATGGATTGAAAGGGAACGGGATAGATTTAGGAATCGTGAACGAGAAAGGGATCGTGATTCGGAACGCTGTTATAGTCGTTCAGGTTTGATTTCATTTTTATTAATTATAAAAATAATGATAATTATTGTGGTTTATATTGTATAGGGCATGACAAACATTCCAATTTACGAGCACCAATCGGAATGTGTAGTAAAGATATGAATAGAGAAATAACAGGTCGTCATTGGAGTAGTAGTAGCAGTCGTGGTGATGATAGTGATGTACCTTTAATTAAAGATGTACCATCTCGGTCGTTATCAAGAAAACAACATTCACAACAACACTATCAAGATGGTGAAAATTCACAGTTAACTCAACAAGATATGGATATATCACCGGGTGATAGTACACCAACATCTGAAATTTCATTCACAACAAACTCGAATCAAATAATGAATAATAGTAATATTGATCATAGTAATAATATGATGCAAACAACAATAACAACATCATCATCAACAACAACAATGGGACCGGTATTATTAGCAAATGCATTACCTAGATTGATATCTCATCCATCAACAACTGGAACAACGACAGTTGTATCAACATCAATGTCATCATCATCATCATCACAATTACCACCATCATCTACGCCAGGTGGACGTTCAGATACATCACCGCAAAGTACATTGTCATTATTATCAGGTTTACAAGCAACAACGTCAACAACAGTAACAACATCAAATACACCGGGACCACCATTACCACCTATAGGTGGTAATAGTTGTTTAAATCGCATAATGTCATCAAATGATAATATTGATAAAAACTCATTACATGGTTCACAACAACAAAGGCAGACTATTGTTGGGGATAGTGCAGTGCATACTTCTCTTAGTGTTGATATAAACCATACAGGGACAGTTGTAGAAGGACCTCCGACGCCCACACATTCAGAAACACCTGATTGTTCTAAAGGTAACATTAATTTTAGATATTTTTAGTTGAAATTTTAATAGAAAATGTTTTATGGTACAACAGTGTCTGTACCTGTAAATAGTCCATCTAGTGGTGGTAATTTATCAACGCTACAGGGTATGTCGAGCTCATTACAAGCTTTAAGACCTCAGGGTCCAACAATTACACCATCACTAGCTAATCATTATAGAGATGATTTAGTTAATCATGTCAGGGGATGGCCAGCTGAAATTTTAGAGAAACAAGTAAAATATAATTCATTTATAGTTTGTTATTCAGTTAAAAACAACAAACGAATTGATTATTTTTAGGCTCAGAAATTAGCAGAAGAGGCATACATTATGAGTAGTATACAATGTTCTAAAGTTTCAGCTGAATTAAAGTCTGCTAGATCAATAGTTCGATTAACCGAAATTCAAGCAACTTTACAAGAACAGAGGTTTGTTTTGATCAATCAAATTGTATTGATAACAATTTATTAAATTAATTTATATAATTTTAGAATTCTATTCCTTCGTCAGCAAATTAAAGAATTGGAAGAATTGAAATCGCAAAATTCATTCATGTCGGATGATTCTTAGTGATATGAATTAATTATTATAATAATAATAATAATAAGAAAATTTAGTGTTTTGGTTTATAGTTTTATTCTTGTTTAAAAACAAATAGCAGAGAAAACTATAAGCAAATGAAAACTCTTTCGTAATTTAATTGATCTTAATTTATATAACAAATACAACTGGTGTATATTTGATTAAAAATAATCCTTTTTTTTTCGTCGTCTCATGGGTTTTGTCAAGTTAGTTTTTTTTTTGGTTTCTGAAAATGACTTGGTTAAGGCCTATATTTGGCATTTTATTTTCATTTTAATTTAATGTTTAGACACTAAAGACTATTTCATCTTTAGATAGAATTATTAATATGTGACCTGTATTATAATGGTTTTATGTTTTAGATTTAGATAAATTAATATAACATAGGAATAGGTTTTTTCATAAATTACAAAAAAAAGAAGATAAAATCGTGTACATTTTCATTTGATTGTCACCATATTTTCTTTATATATATATATAGGCATATTATTAATATAGCAAAATTTTTACTATTTCCCTGTTAATTTAAAAAGAAAATTCAAATGGAAATATACACCCAATTCAATGGCAAGCACACTTTTTAAAACAAAACAATTGACTAAAGAAAATGTAATTTTTCGGAAAAAATAAATTAAGAAAAAAAATAAGTAAAGTGGATAAAAGATATCTTGTGATATATTTCATGTTTCTGTTTTTCTCTATATGTTGCTTTTCCTGTTTATTTAGTTTTGTTCTTCTTCATGAAATGCAATTGTTATCTGCAACTGTTATTGAGAATAGAAAGAATAATATTGAACTTTGTAGGTTGAATTTGACAATTGTATGAAATAATTTGGCAAATCTTGATTTTAGTGTCTGTAATATGAAAAGAGAATAAATCTGTGGAAGAAGGAGCTATTCTAGTAAAGTCCAAAAACAAAATGAAGAAAATTCAAGTCTATTCAGCACAGTTTTCTTTCCAAATGATAAATAACGGCTGAGAAAATACTTTGTATAGTTGTCTCCATGTATTTGAGTGTATGTCTGTTATATAATCTTATAAAAAATTGAAATGTTCCACAAACAAGTAATTATTAAAAAAAATTTAATCTAAAAAAACCAACAGAGATCTAGATTGATTTTCCTGGTGTAAAATACTAAAGGGTTATAGAAATTTTGGAAAATTTCTTAACTAATGCATTTTTATTAACTTACAAAAAAAAAAAACAAACAGTACTTTTAAACAACAAAACTTGGCTATATATTCAATTGATTTTTTTTACAGATTCACAAATATTGATGAAAAAACAAAAATTAGGAATGCTCAAAGAAAACTTTCTCCAATTAATAACTGATGGGAAATCGACAATAAAAAAATGAATTAATTACATGAAAAAAAAAGCTAGGCCAAGTTTGTGTGACAGAAATAAAATTAAGAATTAAAAAAATAAAGGCACAAAAACATGCTGAAAATTCCATTGACATTGTGTTATTGAGAAATGAGTTATTTTCCAAATGACAGTTGTTTCTTTCTTCTTCATGTATAATTGAAAATGAAATTTTCAGCAAAACACTTTTTACCATTAGATTATCATCTTTTTAATAATTATGTACATAGTTGAAGCAGTCTAACTCCTTTTTGTTTTATATTGATTCAATTTATATTATAAAAAGGAAAACGCCTTCTTTCGGCCGATATATAAATACGCGAGAACAACACAAATATTTTATTTATAAATTAATAATTGGGAAAAAATTAATAATAATTGTAATGACAGATAAATAAACATACCCCAGTTTTTTTTTTTCAACTTTTCACTAATCACTGTGTATATAAATATATTGCAATTATCATATACATATGTATATATTATATACAAAATAGATGTGTTGTTTTAAATCACACTTTTTTCTAATATAAACAAATATTTACAATAATTTTTTTCAATCATTTAAAGGAACGAAGGAGTGAGCCTACTTTTTTTACTTAATCATTATTACACAACACAGACAAAACTATAATTCCTACAAAATTAAAAAAATAAATATTGCGTTGCAATAACAAATGTGTTCTTCATTTTTGAAATATAACTGCCAATCTCTTGGAAAAACCAAGAATTTTCCAACAAGTTTTGTCTGTGTTATTTATGTTTTAATATGTAACATGTTTAAATAATGGGGGCCTGACCCATAAGAATATCACAGAAAAAGTTGCCAATAAACGGCCATTCATCATATAAATATTTTCATATACAATTTTTTCTTTCAATCTAAAAAATTTCAACATTTTAATCATTATCGTCATCATTTATCGAATAACAATTGACGACTTCATTAACATATTATAAAGCTGATGTCCAATCTTTTTTCTAAACAAAAAACTGGACAATCAATCAAAAAAATTCTACATTCTATGGATCAGACCTTTGAAAAATAATGCCTAACCCTATAATGGTATACAATTTTAATTATTATAATTATTAATATTTTAAGGGAGTAATAATTTTTGTTTACAATTATAGTCGCACAGACCTATCTGTGAATATTACTTTCCAATAACATCAGACATTTTATCCAAGATATGGTAAATTATCGATTTTTTCTTTATTATTTTTTTTAATATAAAATTTCGTCACATTTCCAATATTATTACGTACGCCCGCTTTCAATTTCCGTATTTTCACAAAAGTACCGCATTTTAATTTTAAAAATCGATTCTAATATTATTTTTGGAGTTTCTAGCTACAAAAACATTGAAAAGTTTGTCATTTATAATTGTTTATATTTAATATCAATACAAATAAACCCCCTCATACTTGCTTGTTTTGTTTTGTTTAGTAGCGGCTTCATATAAATAGTCACATAGCTTTTTATATACAAAAAACGAAAATTAAAAAAAAATAACCAAAAAAAAAAACAAACAACAAACCGAAACTAGCACTGAACTATCGATGATGAATTCGACGTAATGCTTTCCGTGTTTTCCTCGGAGGTTGTCCCCTGAAAAAATTCCAGAATTAATTCTAAAAATTATTGAGGAAAAAAAAAACAACAACTCACGCTGATCCAATATTTCCATCGGTAAAATTGAAGGTAGGCATTGGTCCATTAAAATTGAAACCACCAGTAGGAGCTGAAGGCTGCAGTAACAACAAATCAATTAAAATATATGGGATATTTATTCATCGATAAATCTTACCGCTGATGCACCGAAATTAAATACAGCTTGCTGTTGCTGTTGTTGTTGTGGTGCAATTGTAGCTGGTGTTGTTGCTGCTTGTTGTGCTTGAAAACTTGCTGGATTTGTTTGACCCGCACCAAATGTAAATATAGCTTTCTGATTGTTATTATTAACAGCTGTACCAAAATTGAAACTACCACTTTTCGCCCACGATGCCCCACTATTATTATTATTATTAATATTACTAATACCACTTCCACCAAAAATTGCTTGACTTTGTGCCGGTTGTTGTTGAGTTGTAATTGTTGTTGTTGCTGTTGTTGTATCAGTCTTTGTAATATTACCAAAATTAAAACCAGGATTTGGTACTGGTGTCATTGAAAAATTGAAACCACTAGTATTTGTATTATTTGTACTACTAGCAGCACCACCAAATTGAAATGGTTGTGATGGTTCATTCAACTTATTATCAATTGTTGGTTGACCAAAACTAAAAGATGTTGATTTCTGTTCATTTGATGTTGTCGTCGTTGGTCCAAAACTAAATGGTTGTACTGGTTCGGATGTACCAAACATTGACGGTTTTTGATCAGTTGATGAAACAACATTACCAAAACTTGGCGATTTTATATCAATATTACCAAAAATATTTTGTTTTGGTTGTTCAGTTGTTGTACCAAATGTTTGTTTAGAATTATTATCACTACCAAAATTTGATATTAACGGTTTTGAATCGGAGGATATGCCAAATGTTGTTGGTTTTGAATTTGCCAAATTACCAAAAGTTGATGGTTTTGTTTCACTCGTACCAAAATTAGGAATTTGATTAGAATTTTGATTTATACCAAATGCTGTTACTGGCTGCTTTTGATCAGTATTACTACCAAAATTTATAGTTTTATTTTGTTCTACACTTCCAAAATTAATAGGTTTATTTCCATCTACACTACTATTACTACCAAAACTAAATGTTCCTGATAGTTTATTATCAGTATTACCAAAACTACTAACTGTCTTTGATGAATCTAATGAATTACCAAATTTATTATCACTTGACATACTAACAAATCCTGATGATGGTGCTTGTGATGTTGATGATGATGATGATGCCCCTACAGTACCAAAACCTACCGACTTCGATGTTCCAAAATTTATAGTCTTATTATCTACATTGCCAAAACTACTCGTTTTTGGTGAATCAAAAGATGCAGTTGTTTTTGTTGTTGTTGATCCAAATCCATTACTATTTGAAAATTTCGATTTATTCTCATTACTAATATCACCAAAATTATGTTTCGTTGAACTTATTGCAGTTGATTGAATATTTGATGAGCCAAATTGGAACATTCCACTAGAACTTGATCCTGTTGTTGTTGTTGTTGCTATCGTCGTTGATGTTGTTGTAACACCCAATGTACTAGCTGTTTGTATTTTAGATGGTGTTGTTACTGTTGCTGTTGTTGATATACTCGGATTAGAACTAAATTTAAAAATAGGTGCTGTTGTAACTGTAGTTGCAGCTCCAAAAATATCTTGTTTTGAATTCATACTTGTATTACTACTACTACTACTACTAGTTGTTGTTGTTGTTGTTATTGGAACAGATGTAGATGCAAATAAATTTGGTTTATTTATATCACCATTAACTGGTTTAAATTCAAATGTTGGTTTTTTTGTTAATCCATCTGCTGATAATGAAGCCGGTATTTCAATTTGTTTTGGTAGTGTTGTAGTTTCATTAGTTTTAGATTTTGAAACATTATTATCAACATCAAATTTAAAAGCTATAGTTGTTGGTGGTTGTTTTACTGTTGATGTTGTTTCAACTGGTTTTTTTTCAATTTTCTGTTTATTTACATCATTTGTTTGATTTTCACTTTGTGATTTAATACCAAAACTAAAATTATTGGTAGTATTACTACTAGAATTTGATGTCATTGTTGTTGTTGTTGTTGTTGTTATAGGACTACCAAATATAAAGGATGGAGCACTTTTACTAATTGATTCTGTACTTGTTGAAGCTACCGTTGTTGGGATACCAAATTTGAAATTATTCTGTTTATTATCTACACCGAAATTAAAACTAATATTAGTTTTCTCTGTTGTAATACTATCAGTTTTAATATCATCACAACCAGGTTTCAATGTACCACAACATGTACATTTAGTCACATCATTTTTATTCCGAACTAAACACGATGTACATTCCCATTCATTTTGTTTCAATTTAAATGCCTCACCAAAACTTTTATTATTAATATTATTTGTATCTTTTAATGTATTACATTTGTCACATTTGAAACTTGTCGATTTGTTTTTCATTTTACACGATCTACATTCCCAATCATTATCAGCTAGTGATTTTATACCAAACGAAAAGGAATCTTGTGATTTTTCCATATTTGGATTTTGTGTTTCACAAGCTACACATTTATTCAATTCATTTTTATTACGTATCATACATGTTGGACATTCCCATGTATTCAATGTTTCCAATTTGAATTTATTACCGAAATTGAATTGTTGTTGTTGTTGCTGCTGTTTTGGAGCTGTAGAAGTATTTTCTGATTTATTCTTTACAGACTGACATGCTACACATTTATCAACATCGTTCTTATTTCTCACCCAACAACTTGAACATTCCCATGTATCATTAGTTGGTTTAATACCAAAACTAAATGTCGATTGTGCTTTTGTTGTAGAATTTGCCTTATTATTATTATTAGGATTATTAGTTTGGCATGCTTCACATTTATTCAATTCATTCTTATTACGTATCATACACGTTGGACATTCCCATGTTGTTGCTATCGATGGTTTGAATTTATCACCAAAACCTACAAGATTCTTATTATTATTATTCGATGATTTTTCACGCTCCATTTCACAAGCCATACATTGATTTTGATCATTATCGTTACGTAGTAAACATGCCGTACATTCCCAAGTATCTTTACTTGGTTTGAATTTATCTAAATTATTATTATTATTTTTCAAGATATCCATACAACTACCGGTTGTTATTAATTCCGGTGCTGGTTTTATGTTGATATTTTCACCATTATTTTTCAATTTCGGTACTGGTAACTTTGAGGTATTTTCAGGCATTTTAAAATTCATCATTGCCGATAAATTCTTATCTAATTTCTGTTGTTTATTATCTGGTTCACTAAATTTGAAACAATTTATGGCTTTTACTGTTTTGAAATTTTCAGATATCACTACCGGTTTAGAAAATTTATAATTTGCTCTATTTTCATTCAATTTAATTAGTAAAGACTTTTCTGGAGATTTATTATCAACTTGTTGTTGTTGTTGTTGTTGCTGCGGTGGTGGTAATATGAAATCAAATTTCGGTAATGTTGTAATTGGTAATGAAACATTTGGTAATTTAACATCATTGATAATTTCATTTTGTATAATATTTATTTTACTCTGTCTTACCGATGTTATATTGTTTTTAATTTTATTTATATGTTTCACTTGTTTATCTTGTTGCTTATCATTATTCTTATCTCTAATCTCATCATTTCTATTGAATCGATAATCTTCTTTATTTAAATCTGATTTTGATGTTATGGCGATTTGTCTAACACTTTCTGTACTATTTTGTAAACGTTGTTTTTGTTTCAATTGTATTAAATCAGGTATTTGTAATTCTCTATTTGGTGGAAATGATTTTGTTGGACGTAATATATAAGGATTTGCACCAATATATTTGGATAAAATGCCACTTTTATTATTACTAGATGATTTCTCATCGTTCTTAGGTGATATTGGTATTTTTTTAGCATCACTAATTGGTGTACTATATTGTTCTAATGTATTCAATATTCTTCTTGCTGTTTTACTTAAAGTTATATTATTATCATTGGTTGATGATTTTTTGTTTGTCGGTTTAATCGACACAGACGTCGATCGACTATTGTCCTTTGTCTTATCATTGATATTCTTATTTACAGATGTATAACCTAATGCTGATGCACCACCATACATTGTACGTCCATTATAAAATGGTGAATTCAATATACGTTTTGTTGATAATGTTTTATCAAGAAAATTGGGTGTACCCAATATTGATGGATTGAAATTTGGACGTCGTGAACTTAACGATGTATTATTATTATTAATATTTGGACTTAAACTGCGTTCGGAAAATAATGAACGACTACCGTCTTGAGCTGGAAAATTCCACAAATCAATCAATTATAAAGCTAATAATTAATCAGTTTATATAAATTTCGAGTAATACTTACATGAATTGAAAAGGGACCGTATTGTGGCGTTTGTTCGATTATTGGGATCACTATAACTATAATTTTTGTTATTATCCACATTTTCTGGTATATTTAAATCTTCTTTATTTAGTTTATTTATATTTTTATTAGTTTCATTTATAGTAACACCTTTAAGTGGTGCAGATGATGAATAACCACTAGTTGATTCTTCCTCACTATCATCAGTATCATTTTGTTCAACACTACTACCATTTATAAATGAATCATTTTGATTTTTTTTATTACAAATATTATTACTAAATAATTTCCGTGTTTGTAAACCTGATGGACCTGGTATTGGTTCTAAAAAACTATTAAACACTTTACTATTATTAGTAGTTGATAGATTGTTTGGAAAATGTGTTGATGGTGTTGAATAATTATTCCGTTGTATATTATTATTATTATTATTTGTTATAATTGTTGTTTCATTATTATTCAATGTTGGTAATTTTGCACGTTTTATTGGTGGTTGAATGATAAATGAATCGTCTTCATCTTCGTCATCCCCACGCCGTCTAATTACTGATTTTGTTCCACTATCATTATTAGTTTTGAACCATTTCGATAGTGGTGTATTACTAATCAAGCCGGATACAAATTTTCCAACAAACGACTGTAACAGAAAAATATAAAAATCGAGGTTCATTAAGAATTGGAGGTTATTTTTTTTTTGAGCAATTTTCTTAGAAAAATCCTAATGAATTAATAAATTCTAATGTAAAAATAATGGAATTAAGGGATTGTTAAGAACGCGCGAATCAAGTATTTCAATTCAAGAACGTTACCGAGAAATTGAAGAAAACAAAAAAAACGAACGCATTACTAAACAAACCTTATCAGATCCTGCTTCATTATTACATTCTTCATCATCATTATTATTAAAACTATCATTTGTATTATTTGCCATAACTATAAAATTTGTTTATTCCGAATTTTCTTCTTTCAATAATTTTAGTTTGATTGGTTTCGAGTCACTTGTAACTAAAATTTCCACAATTAACAACGCACATTTCTTTATTATAATAAATTATAACGCGACTTATATATGACAACTTTCACCACACGAGGATTCAATATGGCGAATTTATTACATGAATATAGCTGCAAGTTTGACGCAAGGCGGGTGACTTTTCTAGTAAACGTGAAGTTGGCACCAACGCTTGTCACATAGACAACCAGTCATACAGTTATGCATTATATAATTATCAACATATTATACAGGTAATCAGTGGTTACTAATAATCACTTACTTACTAGATTAGCTAGTGAAATAAAGTAGTTACGGTGGTAATGTTTTCAGTCAAGCTTGGGAAATTGTACCTGCTCGCTTCCGCGGAATGAGATTTAGCGTTGCCCTTTTCGATTGATCAATGAAGGTTGTTTGGAGTAATCACTGGAGCTGATTACAAATAGGCTGCAGCAATGATGGTTCGACTTGTTTCTAAGAATTTATAAGAGATTTAAAAAAAAGTAATTACCGATAAGCGATTTTTTTTTATATATTTGATCCTTTGGGATAGATCTAGAATGTCATGATTTCTTTATAGATAAACGTGACTATTTCGGAATTCTATAACAATAATAATAATAATGTGACTTATATTTTTCTGAATTTCATCCGTATATTGGACAATAGCAGACGAATTCTTTTGTTTGGGAATTTACCTGAATCAATCTATCTATCTACCTGAGATAGAAATTGAGGGTGTTTTTTTTTGTGTGAGTTTAAAAAAAAAACAACATACAAATCTCTAGACACTCTACTTAAAATTCTTGAGATTTTAAAAACTTGAAAAAATAAAAAGTAATAAACGATTAACTCGTCTAAGAATGTTGTCTAAAATAGATAAATATGGTAAGCGTTGAGTAAAATTATAATAAATGAATTTATGGGAAATTTAATGACTATTCCCGGATCTAATACCCAACCAAAAATAAATAAATAAATAAGGAGAAAGTCTCATCCTGCTTTATAGCATGAAACTATAACAATATGAGTCATTTTATTATAGAAATTAATAATTTTGGAGAATAACGTAGGTCGTGGATTGAGTCACTTAATAGATAATTAATTTATTTGGTAATATAATTTGAATTTCGTCGTTGATAATCTCTCTATTTACATCATAAACGATTTCACTTGTTTTAATAATAATAATAATTATTATTAATTATTATCCTTGTATTTATATATGAAGATGCATATGTTATAAAATAATTTGAAGCATATATGTGTTAATATTATGTTAAAATAGTTGAATTTTAAGGATATTGCATATTCGGGAAATAAGCAACAATCAGATAATATTTATAATTATTATAAATTTGTGATAATTTAATATGATAGATGATGAGTTTATTAATAAAATGGCAATTTTGCAATGAAATGAAAATTCGCCTTGAACTAAAACAATAATATAATATTTAATAAGATTTGACTTAATCAATTGAATTAAGTAAATTAGAAATTTGAACAACCGGAATATAATTACGAAAAAATAAAAGAAAATCGACTATAAGTAACTTTTATTATATTTATTATAAATTTTCTTAGCAATTGTTATATTGAGATGAAAACCATGAATAAAATTGTTTTATTAATTGGCCTTAAGTTATTTACGGTTTAAGTTTTTCTTTATACCAATGAATGGTGTCAATAGACATACAATTTACATTGAATTTTGTTAATGTAAATTCCAAACAAGACTATTCAATCATTGTATTATAATACTTACAAAAATAAAAGAGGCCAAGTATTTGTATCAATGTTGATCATAGAATATCGATTAATATACGAGGGAAGATCCAAATGTAATAATAGATTGATCCATCTCTGTCCTTGAGCACGAATTCCTTTGGGAAAAAATCTTGACTCTCCCAAAGTACTACGTACTATATGTATAGAGGCTACAGCTGTTTCTTGAGTCAGGGAGAGAGACAGAAGTCTTTCTTTTTATTTAGCCAGTGTGGGAAGAGCCTGTAATAGTGGCTTCTCTTCCAGGTAATCCACTATTCTCTCTGAACCTTTTGTGCGGAGCTTGCGACTTTGAATTTCTTTGGTGTTGGTGATTAATTCCAATAATTCCAATGCAATATTTGGTAAAAACATTGAATTTTCTTGTTACAATGAGAGTTGTTTTGATTGTTTCGTTCATTTTTGTTCTCATGACTCTCTCAATGAAATACACAAAATTTTCTGAATGATAAAATTAAATTTCTAATTAATACTATTAATAATAATAATAGATTGATAATAACAATGCAAAAATGAAAGTTGTTTAATTTAGATGTGGGAACTTTAAATTTTTGGAAATAATAATGATAGGAGCTTATTTTTGAAGGGCTAAATTGTTTGTTTTTGTAACAACAACAAATCGGTGAAAGTTATTCTCTTTATTCGAATTTTTGTTTTGTTTTAATGTTAGCAATGAGGAAGTACATTTTTAATAGGAAAATTACAATTTCAGGGAATTTATTTATTGCCGTTTTCTCTTTGTTCCATTTGAATATGATTTGTTTTCCAAGTTATATTCTAAACACAAAAAAAAACACAAAAGTTTCTATTTCAATATAAATATTTTCTTTTTTAAATTCTAAATTTCGATAATTTACTAAAAAAAAAATAATAATATTGAAATTGCTCTCGATTTTCACTAATTTGTCCTAAAATTCAATCATTTTATTACCGGACGATTAAAAATAAGAAGCTTATTTGGAAATTTGATCTAATTATTTTCTTTTTTTTTGGTGATGAATTTCTGATTTATTCAAAAATAAAAATGAAAAGGATTCCTTTCAGTGGTC
>JAZBGX010000422.1:0-32556 GCA_037414775.1 Zonitis immaculata
ATATAGTAATTTTGTTGGCACGTCTGGTTATGTTGCGACTACCAAATGGCAAAAGCGCATGCTCATCGTGTTGAGATTGTGACCTTCAACAAATGTGAGCACACCATCATTCGGAATTTATCGCTAATGCAGAACTACTTTTGATTGTATTGACAAAGTCTAACCCTAACCTAACATGCATTAGGAAAAGGTAGAACAATAGACAAGGGTAACGACTAGTGGAGCACTCTGTATATTATCTATTATGTATGAATAATGAATAAATATTGAAATCGTTCAAGTTCTAGGTAAATCTAAACAAAAATTTTTGTTGAGTAATCGAAATAATACAGATTACAAATTCCGTAGTTCATGTATTGAAAAGAAATTAAATGTATTTAAAAGGGGCTCGTCAGATGACGTCAAAATTTAATCACACAATGCTAAAGTTTAATTTTACAATTAAATACTACAAAAAAAAAACACCACCATATCACTCGAATACTATTTATTATTCCTCGAAATTATCAATAATCCTCAACAAAAAAAATTATTACATAAAATTTCATAATTGTTTTCATTTAATACAATTAGGGTAATTACTAAATAATCAATGTCAATTATTTGAAAAATATAATAATAATAATATAACGGTGCAACCAGTCTTGTTTATTTATCATTATTATTATTATTATTATCATCACTATTATTATTTTAATCAAAAGAAAAGGGTGTGTAAATGTGTGTTGTTTTGTCTTACGCAAGATTTGAATTAGTTGCAAAATTTTATTTATTTATTTACTATTTATTTATTTTTTTTCAATAGAAATTGCGCATTGACCTACAAATGCATAAATTTGCGCAATTACGTCACAACTACCCTAAATGTTATTTATCAGTTTATTTGGGTTGTAGTAGGTCAGTTCGAACAATTTTCTATTATTTTAATTAAATTATTTCTATTATTATCGTTAATTAAATTCGCTAATTAGAGATGAAGAAGAAATCGCGTTTTTTGTCTTTGTTGTATAGAGGTGTGTCTGTGACGTATTATATACCGTATATAACCAATAAATTGGCACAGTTTATAAATAAATAAATCTATAATTTTAAAATTCATTCTAATAAATATAAGTACATATATAATATTTCCGTTTATTCATTAATTATTATTACTATTATTATTTATAGCAATTGATTTTGTTTTTTTGGAATAATGATTAATTTAGAGACTGTCGCCGGGCAATTGACTTTGAACAAGGCTACGTGACGAGTTGGAGGGCTCGTCCACTAGGCGCTTTCCAATTGGCTGAAAAGACACACCTCCTGACATGACGTATTGAAATGATTACAAAAAAAAAACTTGCATAAATTCCATATGCAATAATATTATCATTAAAAAATAAAAAATAAAATAGAATTGCAAAATCATCGAATTTTTTTTGTACTTATTGTAGAAAAAATAACCTCGTCAAATTTTTTTCTAATTCCAATCATAATAAAAAAAGGTCTTGTTTTTTTTTTGTTAGTAATGATATTGCAAAATTTTTTATGTCAAAAAAATTTAATGTTTACAAGATGTGAAAATTTTCTAGAAAATTCTTCCGTCAACGGTTTGTACTCAAGGCCGTTGACTTTATGGATTGGAGTCTACTTAGAGGGCCTGGCTGCTAAAACAGAAAGTCGCTAAAATTTTGCAAATAGGAAATACATATATGTATATAGATTATAAATATAGATACTATTCAAAAAAAAAAACCTATTCCTTATTTTGTTTCAACTGATAAGCCCTTAAATAGCATAATTAATTTAGATAAGCTGTATTTATTATTATTAGAATCGACCAATTTATTTATTGTTAATTAATTTGGAAAAACAACTGAATTATTCAAATTAATCATTTTGTTCTATTATAAATCGGTTTATAGAATAATAAAGTTGATCGAGTCTAATAATGTAAGTTATTTTTAATTATTTGAATTGGAAATTTTTTTTTTAACAAAAAATTTTCCATTAATATTAAAATATAATAATTTGATTCGAATCAAATATTATTGATAATGATATAACTATATCTAATATAACTCTATTGATGAAGTATGTTGTACAGAAATATCCAATGGAAAATTCCACTATACCAGACTCCGTTTTTTGTTTTGTTTTGTTTTTTATTTTATTATTACCAAAATAAATTTCATAATTTCCCGTCTTATTTTCACTGATAATAATTATGATAATAATAATAATAAAAAAAAAACTATCATTGAAATCAATTTATTTCAAGCATGATTGAATTAATTTTGGTCCATTCTTCAATCTCTTCTCCTTTAAATATAAGAAAAATTGTACGTGAAGAATCTCACGTGATAATTTCTGTCAAATAATCACAAAACAAAAAACAAACGCCCAATTATTGCAAAATACTAAAGCGATTTCTTATCGAAAAAATTTATGTTAATTAATAAAAATTATTTTTCGACATTTTGTTTTTTATAATTTTTGAAAATTATCAAAAATATCTTTTATCGATTTTTTTTTTGTATTATCAAAAATAAACGAATGCAATATTTTTATCTTTTTCTAATACAAGAATTGTCCAAAAAAAAAAAGGAATTGTTAACTAAACTTCGGTCCTTTTCTAATTTCCCCCACTTCTCAGGTGAAACATATATATGTAATCATACGGGTACGATGCACAAGCGAACAAGGCTTATTTTGTCGTACGAGTACAACAGAGAGATACGAAAAATTGGTGAAATTTTCTATAAGACAGAGATAAAAAAATCAAAGTTTTATTTTTTGGAAAAAAAACAAATTAATTAAAAGAATTATCTTAATTGTGATTATATTTGACAATAATTAAAAATAAATAATAATAATAATAATAATGTCGTTTTATCAAAGTGATACGAATGTTAGTGATATTTATTATAGGGCTGTGAATATTCAAGAAAAAAATATACCCCGCCCCCATAGGCCATGGTTGTATTGGAGGAACTTCGATTGGAAAAAAACAAAATGGGAGGTAAGCCATAATTAATAATTAATAATTGTTTTTATTTTTTTTTTGAATTTTCGAAAATTTTCCACGAGCGCCCTCTGATCTGGCGGTTTTTCAATTAACTAAAATTACGAATTTCATCCGCCAATTACCGGTGTTTTTTCTTTGAATTATTCATTTATTAACAATAATTTCAATTATTCATTGATTGAATCGAATATTTTTTTGAAATGAAATTGACGCGCTTATTGGAAATATGATTGAACCAACCAACAGTCTACTTATGATATATCGTTCTGGAACATTCTATGGGTCGATACGCGCTCGACAATATAATAATCGCCCAATTTAATGGAAGATATTTTTATAAATATAATGATGAATGGATGCCAAAACAATTTTCTAAAATTTTCCTAAATTTTCTTCCATAAAAACTATTTTGATCTATTATAAACAAAATAAAAAATAACTTATATAAAGGTTAAGTTCATTGTTATTTACAAATATAAAATTAAATACATCATTTTTTTTAATTATCTTTAAATCTATCATAAATATTAGAAATAATAAAAACATCGCCAAATATTACGAAAGATGAATGGAATCAAGATAAATCGTATATTGTTAAAATCATAAGATTTTCATTAACATTCAAGCAAATATTTAGGCCTCCTCATTTAATTATCATCAAATCATCCTAAACAAAAATAATTGCAATTTTGTTTTTCAATATCCCGATATTTCAATTCAATTTTATTGTAATTGTCATAATTATAATAGTAAACTTGAATATAATTTGATTTATTATAATTTGACTTCAATTGAAATGTTTCCACTCAATATAATTTAATAATTCAATCAAAATTAAATTGTTGCTAAGTAATTTGTTTTGAAAATAGCATTAAATCGTCTAGGCAACCAATTATACATAAACAGCGCGCTATCTTATAAAATTCAAATTATAAAAGATGATTATGAAAAGTTGTCGTTTTTCGAAAAAAATCTGTTCACGACCGCAATTTATCAGCAGTGTCAATGAAATAGAAATTAATTTCGATTGATAAGGGCAATTTCATTGACAATTTTCCAAAAAAAAAATTATTCAAATATAGTCTAATCACATCTTTTTTCGATATTTACATATTTTAATAAATAAGATTTCTCTTATCCAATAAAATAAATAAATAAATTAAAAAAAAAAAATACTTTTTCAATAATGACCATAGGTCAATTTTTATTTATTTATATATTATTCTTATCAGAATATATAAAACATCATGAATTTTTGTTTTACCAGTACGGTGGTGGTCAGTTGTTAAGACAAACAGACAGTCCAACAATATCAGCTTGTACAACATCAACAAATTTATCAAATTTAGAATTTCAATCAAGTCAAACAATCAACAAATATATAAAGGGTATGAACTTAGAAGAAAATTTGAGAAGAACATTACCTGAAATCGAACCATTACAAATGAAGAAAGATACAGAACATGATGGTTGTATTAATAATGAAAATGATAGTTTCGATGAGCTATGTCAACCCTCAAATGACCAAAAATTAACTATAAAACAACTATTCCCACAAGTAAGTACCAATTTTTTATTAAATATAAATCTAACACATTTTCAACCCTATAAAACTTAGTTATAATAAAAATCAAGTTCAAGAATAGATAAAAGAACTTTATTAATTCTATCCGAGAAATAATTTTTATTATCTATTAAATATTAAAGACCTTTACCCAATTTGCCCTCGAAGGTCGCACTTGAATGGAATTAATAATTATAGTTTTTCCGAAAAAAAATTTGCAATTTCGATTTTTTTCAATATTTATCTGAAATATACTGGGGGAAAATTTAAATATATTTGAATAACGTTTATAAATTTGCAATAAAATATATATATATCGATAATAATAATAATAAAAAAAATCGAACCGATCACATCGATATGAATTAATAAATTATAGCCCATTAAGGACAAAAACAATCATGTTACGCATAACAAAAATTTTATTAAATATAATACGACAAAACGGAGGGGACTTATTGGGCTGTTTATATAAATACATAGAACAACGAGCTTAAATTAGTTTTAGTTTAAATGTGTCGATATTCACAAGTTTAATTAACAAATAATAATCAAAATGAAAGTGTTAATGCGAGCTGACACCCATGTTACATTTACACTACCCGATAGTGACCCTCCACCTAAATGTACATTATCCCAGGTACATATCAAAATTATGTCCTAAAATCATCGATAATAATTGAAACTTATTGTTATTATCTAATTTCAGTTAATCGCAGCTTTAGCTGTATCATGGGTTTCAATGATAATCGGTTATTCTTCAGCTTATACATCACCGGCTATACCATCACTGACTAGAGATCTAAATGTTACCGATAATGAGGTAAGTTTTTTTTTTTTAAATTGTTGATCGAAGTGTTATTTTAATTAATAATAATTATTATTAGGTATCTTGGATATGTGGTTTGATGCCGCTTATGGCATTATTCGGCGGTTTAGCTGGTGGTCCATTAATCGAATTTATTGGTAGAAAATGGACATTGTTTGTAACATCAATATTATTTTTGGCAGCATGGACTGTTAATTATTTCGCAACAAATTATTGGTTTATGTATGTTAGTCGTATGTTAGCTGGTAGTGGTGTTGGTATAGCTAGTTTAACATTACCAGTATATTTGGGCGAAACTGTCCAACCAGAAGTGCGTGGTACATTAGGTTTATTACCAACAGCATTTGGTAATATTGGTATATTGGCATGTTTCCTATTAGGCAATATATTAGAATGGAAAGATTTAGCTGGTGTTGGTGCATTATTACCAATACCATTCTTTATTGTTATATGGTTAATACCGGAAACACCACGTTGGTATATATCGAAAGGACGTGTTGAAGATTCACGTAAAGCATTGAAATGGTTGCGTGGTAAAACGAATGATAATATTGTTAATAAAGAATTTGAAGATTTATTGAAAAGTCAAAAAGTTTCCGATGAGAAATCAGCAAAAATATCCGATTTAATATCGAAAACAAATGTTAAATCGTTATTTATTGTATTGGGTTTAATGTTTTTCCAACAATTAAGCGGTATAAATGCAATTATATTTTATACAACGCAAATATTCGAAGATACTGGTTCATCATTGAAACCATCTATATGTACAACAATTGTTGGTATTGTTAATTTTATATCAACATTTATAGCAACTGTACTAATAGATAGATTAGGCCGTAAAGCTTTATTATATATATCAAGTGTATCAATGATAATAACAACTGGTATATTAGGTACATATTTTTATTTGTTAAATGTAACTGATGTGGATGTATTATCATTTGGATGGCTACCATTAGTTAGTTTTGTTATATATGTATTAGGTTTTTCACTCGGTTTTGGTCCAATACCATGGCTGATGATGGGTGAAATATTACCAGCCAAAATACGTGGACCAGCTGCATCAATAGCTACCGGCTTTAATTGGACATGTACATTTATTGTTACAACAACATTTCCATTATTTAAAGATATTATCGGACCATATGGTGTATTTTGGTTGTTTGGTGCATTAACAATTATCGGTTTAATATTTACAATATTATTTGTACCGGAAACGCGCGGACAAAGTTTGGAAGATATTGAACGTAAATTAGCTGGTGTTAAAGTTAGACGAATGAGTTCGGTAGTCAATTTGAAACCACTTCAATCGACATTTTAGTTATATTGACTGATTATTAATCCAAATATTTATAGATCTGTTGTATATATTTTATTTATTTTAAAATTGACTATTTTTTATATAAATAAATTATTATTAATAATAATCTTTGGCATATTTATCTCATTCACCCCAATAAGCCATTTTAAAAGTGAAAAATGATTATAACGTCAGTTTGTTCAATTATTACAACGCCAATATTATACGAAAATAAACTGTTATTTTATAAAACTAATACTTGAACTTTGACAAAAATAATTTATAAGAAATTCTTCAAAGAATTGATAATCGAATCATCATTATTATTATATCGGTTGAAATGAACATGATTATTACGTCATAAGCCTCGTGCCAAAAAAAAAATATTCTAGACTGTAATTCATTAGAAGAATGCAAGACGAAATCAAATCATCCAATAATTATCGAAAATAGAAATAATATTTGAGAACCCTCGTGGCTCTTTTAATAGAACATTGTTGATAACAGTTCACAATTAAAAAAAAGTACTGCCAATTATTTGACGTCATTATTAACGAATTTTGCAACACTATAATTTGTTTTTTTTTTTTTAATTTTGATTTTAGACTAATACTTTCATTGGAAACGATATTTTATGATAACCTATTATAGTTGCCATGACATCAACCTAAATAAAAAGAAAAACAAATTTTTTATATCAAAGAACGAAGATTGATCTGAATAAATAGAATATCCTTCTAGAGCGTTGGTCGCATTCCAGAAGAAAAATCCATGTAGCTTTACTTGAAGCCTGTTAACTAAACGAACAAATAGAATGGAATATTCAAGATAAATCCAGAGATTTCACAAGGTAGAAGCCAAAGAAGTAGCAACTACCAGATAATTCGCATAGAACAACTAAAGACTGAACACGGGGTGATAATTATAATGATTGAAGTGAGAGTGATTACATTTTGGTCAATTTCGAGGTATCTAGGTTCTAGGTTCTAAAGAAATGGTTATTTATTGTCAAGTAAAAATTGCGAAATTATTGTTTTTTCGCATTTATTATTAAAATAACAACAAACTTAATTTAATAAATAATGATATATATATATATAGGTATATATTTTGGTGTGGTATTATTTTGGATTTTGACATAATCGACAATCTTCCATAACATCCTGGAATTCTTCAATTTGTAGAGTCATTTCAAAAAAATTATATTTCTCATGTATATTTTTGGTGGCATTCATTAAAATCATTTGTGGATTAACACCAGGCACTTGAAAAAATAAAAATAAAAATGATCAATTTAAAATAAAGTGGTAAATATAGATAGAATTTTACATATAGCAATATGGGCTGACATTGCTATTTTATCTAAACTTAATGCCCATATACGTAAATTATGTACACGTTTAACACCATCAATAGCTAATAATACTTTCATAACATCAGTAAAATCAACACCTTTCGGTAAACCTTCCATTAAAACAGTTATTGTTTCTCTTATTATTTGATATGTCGTTATTAATACTAAAATCGAAAATATAAATGTACATATTGGATCGATAATTAGCCAATCTTCCTGTAAATTTATTGTTTTATTATAATTTTTATAGAATCGATTCGAATTAATTTACTTTAAAATAAATTACAGCTGCTGCTACAAATACTCCAAAACTTTGTAAAAAATCGCCAACAACATGAATGAAAGCAGCACGAACATTGATATTATCTTTTTTATGACTATCACCACCATGAGTATGGCCATGATGTAAGGCTAATCCCATTCTATAAAATATAATAATTAAAATGACAAAAAAAAGAATCAATTATCAAATTCTTTTTTCTTTACATTAAATTAACAATGACACCAATACCTGATGTTATCAACATTATTTTAGCATCAATTTCGAATGATTTATAAATACAACGTTCAATAGCTAAATATACTAAAACACCAGTTACAACCCATATTAATAGTACAGATGTTAAGGCACCAATTACTTCAGCACGATACCATCCAAACGACATTCTTTTTGTTGATGGACGATTTGCCATCCATAATGAAAATAATGATATCATAAAACTAGCAAAATCAGTTAATAAATGTGCAGCATCTGAAGCTATTGCTAAACTGTTCGATAAATAACCACCTGAAACAATTTGATAATAAATTACCATTATATTATTAACAATATGGGTTACTATATTCGGTATTATTGGGTAATGATATTGAGTTTGTTCGATAAACTATATGGAAATTTTCAGATTAAAAAAAGTTACAGCCTATATGAATAGACATGCAAATAATATTTAGGATTTATATATTTTTTTTGGAATTTACTCTTTTTGATAATAGAAATGACTAATTCTTATTGAATGTTATCATAATTTATAGCATAACAATTCCACTAATTATTCAAATTGATAAGACTCAATTACAATTTATTTATTTTTGAGATCAAAGTTTCGATTTGCTGAATTTTTGGGAATTTCCTTTCAAACATCTCTTATCAAATATATTAACTTACCAATTACTTCAGCTATCATAAATACAACACACAATATACTAGCAATAATCAGTTTTCTTCTAGCTCTACGATCTATATCAGGTGAATCAGACCTATGGCAGTGTTTATTAACTAAAATAAAAATTGATTATTAAATCAAAAATTTAAATAAAAAATAGTGCTTCTTCTATTAAAAAAAAAAAATTCCATTTCTGATAAAAAAAATCGTTATCAAAAGTGAATTAATTTGTCTTATTTTTTCTATATGTAAATTCTAAAATAAATGAATATACCTAAGTCGGTAGCATCCGAATTCTCTTTTTTTGGTGTATTCAAAAAATCCCCTTGTTCCATATCAACAATTTCACTTTCTAGTACTTTACAACAACCAGCACTAGGTTTACCATGGACGCAATAGATTACTTTTTTACTATTAGTTGTTGCGTTGTTGTTTGGTGGTCGACTAAGACTACCATAATTGTCACCATTTTGTAGACTATTGTTTTTTTTTTGTTTTGGAAAATAATAACAAATAAATAATGAATAATTTTGGTAAAATTTTTTGAGTGGGAGGGAATCAGTATTTTTTTCCTCACTTACGGTAATAATAGATTTGTTTCGATATCTTTTTGCATAGCTTGCGATTATGAAAAAACAAGCAATTATTGGGTAATAATAACACTAGAACACTATCTAATAAAACATATGTAAAAGATCTTTAAAGTGTTTATTTACATAGATATGATAAGTGTGCGCCCGACCCGACAGTTCCTTATCAAAATTTAAGTCTACTCTCTTATTCTTATTACTAGGAAAATTAATATCAATAAATTCAGTCTCCGAATAGATTGATTTTCTATAATTTATCTAAAAACACAATAGATCCAAAACAAAACAGAGGCATATTTCGTAAATTTAATAAAATAAAATAGAAATTAACTCTCTATTGTAACAACAACAAAAAAATTATCTATTAGCTAATCTATTTGGTTAATGACTTTATTAAACAAAAACCACTCACAAATTTGATAATTGCTGAAAATAGCACCTGAAAAATTCCAATAACTTAATAAATATAATTTTCAATTATTTCTGTAAACAAAAATTTTATCAAAACATTTTTTAAATTATAATATAGAACATTTCCCAATATTTGATTTTAGATAATTCGGCTCATAAACATTCGAAAATAATCAATCATCACTTACAATTAGTAACGAAAATCGATCTACTTATATAAATAAATACTTGTAGTTATAAAATTTGAATTTAGCGCAGTTTATACCACACAACTTGAACTACAACATCTCAAATAATTCGTTGATACATCTGTAATACATCTTAATATTTTGATTTATTTCGTAATTATCGTGATTTTGAGAGAATAATTTGGTAGAAAATTAATTAATATATTGATGAACAATAATTTGAAATATAATAATTAAATTGTTACTTTAATTACTTTTGGCTATGCAACCAACTAAACTTTACTGTAGCTTATTTTGCATATAAAAACATTCAATAAAAGATAACAAATATAATTAGATCAATTCCATAAATCATACAAATTTTTGATCCACTTTGATACGCTAACAATAGAATAAATTACAATAGACATTTAGTTCCAAGGTAAATAATATAACACAGTTTATGTTTATTGTATTATTATGCAACTAGTTAAACACTCGTGTCCTATAAATTGTATATGAGTATATTTCAACTATTCTTTTGATATAAAATGGATATTTTTAGAAATTTTAAAAATTTTGTTATTTAAAAATCAGTTTCATTGTTGAAATATCAATAATGTCGTTTTTTTTTACTTGAGAATATATGGGCTGATTTTCTTATTGTTTCAAAAGTTGTGACTTTAGTCACTACCACCTGTCTGTCGTTTGTCAGAATATGTTATCAAGTGCAATTGTTAACAAACAATTTATTATTTTTTTTAAATTAATAAAGAAATGATAATAAAATGGATATTGTATTTCATCTAATTAAATTATTATCGAAAATTTGGTAATTATATAATTAAAAATAATTCCAATGTCATGGGATTCTGTTCAAAAAGATACTTTTTTTTGTCAATATGTCTCCTGCAAATGGTATTGTTTTAGAAAATACGTTTATTTATTTATTGATAACGACCATTTCAGATATCTGTTATTGAAAAACAAGTTTTCGATTTTTTGGGCTTCTTATGGATACCAATTTTGGTGAATTTCTTTGAAATTATATTCATTATTTTAGGATTTTTCGGTACATATCAATATCGACCAAAGTACATTATTTCAGTTAGTATATAACGACGAATTCACGAATTAATTTCAATTAATTAAATACAATTTTAGTATGTATTATGGCATTTATTTTGGTTAGCATGGAATATATTTTTTTTATGTTTATATTTGGATATTGGAGAATTAGATCATAAGGTAATTAATTGAAATAAATCAACAATATTTTAATATTGAATCATTTTTCAAATGTAGACTAATAAAGTGCTCAAATTGGATCCCAAAAGTGAAAGTTGGTGGAGTAGCGATGGTCCAGGTTGTAAAAAAGTTGTACCATTAAGAGATGAACCATGGAAAGCTGACACAGAAAATTGTTTAGTCAATTATATCTACGTCGAATTATTCCAAGCAGGATTACAATGTACATTAACGGTGATTATAACATTAACAATTATTGAACAAAATATCTGAATTTCTCGATGTTTTTCTAGTTTCTGGGTGTAATCGTTGGTATATTCCTAAGTCGTGCATATTTAGAAGAAGATGATACTTGTGAGTATTGATTTTATTAAAAAGAAAAAACTTTGGTTATTTGGGTTTAACTAAGCTGTAGATTCGTATATTTTTCCAAACTAACATTTTTTTTTCTCAATCAACGTTTAAAAACGTTTCAAATATTTCATTATTGAAATATAATTACAGTTGATTTCATTGGTGGATTTGATCCTCAAACTATTTGGTAAGTCACGGTTATCGGAATGTATTATCAGTTTGTTTACCTCTGTGGGTTTTTTTTCATTTGTTTTATTGATGTCGTCGTTTTTATTCCTCTTATATTAAAATGACAATTGATATTTTGCCTGTTACTCTATTTTTTCAGTTAATTATGAAGATGCTAAGGGATCTGAACATTTATTCTTACATCCAATGTATGTGAGCAGCGATTGCCTTAATAACCAACATTCACAAAATTCTAACAAATCTTTAAATGTAAAGTCACAATTAACAAATCGGAAATATTTATATAATCGTAATAATAATATACCAATAGATAGAATACGTTTTCCAAAGAGGAGTAATTCATTCGAAATTATAAATAATTTCAATAATCGACGGTCTAAACGCCCAAAATCAATGTGCTCAAATAATTATTTCGAGAACGATTTTAATTAAAGACTTTACATTTATTTTTCCAAATTATTACATTGGGTTTTTATTTTTATATACAAATATACAAGAATTTAGTATTAAATTGGAAGAAGAGTGCCATATTTTTTATAAGAGCTAGTCAATTTTGTTATCTTTGCTAGTTATTATTGGCTGATTTCTTTTAAAATAATAATTTGCTTTTACTGTTCTTTTTTTTTGTTTGTTTGCATGCTGTAGTTATAAACTAATAATAAATGTAGATTATTGATAAAACAACAGTTTTTTTTTGTTTGTTTTATATTTCCATAATTATTGTCTTTAGCATCTCGTAAATCATCAAGAAAGAATCCAAAACGTATGTCACTCTATTCAATAGAATTCAATTCGAAAATAGAAAATCGCCATGATAGTGATAGTAATGATTTTGATAATGATAATATAACACAGCCGGTATCACCAAAACCGATGACACCACGTCGTGTTAAACGTCGTAGTGTTATGACTAGAGGTACAACAGGACGTCATAGTACTAATTCACGTCGACATTCAACAAATCGTTCATCGACACGAAGTTCAAGGAGAATAGCACAAAATCCAGTAACTAAATTATTAGAACAACAACAACAACAACAAAATCATCACCATCATCATCATCAAAAAGTTGGTAATGTATCATATGATAGTCCAGCAAGTCCATCACCAGTTGAATCATTACCAAATTATTATAATAGTTGCGTAATGTCGAATAATAGTTATGTTGGTCAACCAAACTGGCAAAATAATGGACATACAAATCCAACATATCAACAATCATCAACACAATCATTAAATGAAACAGATGATTTTGATGATTTATATAATAATAGACCACCATCTGTACGTTCGAGTTATTCAAATTTTCATGGTACTAGAACAATAAATTATACGACACCGAAACATTATCATAGTCATGCTACACCACAAGTGCCACAAAAACGTAGCAATAATCCAAATAGAAATAGTATGCGATCAATGACATTTTTAAATAATGGACCACCAGCTTATAGTAATCAAACACAAACTTGTATTGATTCAGAAACTACCATTTAAAATTATTAATTAATTTATTAATAAATTTAATATTTTTGTGATATATTTAATTAGTGGAATATTTGAAACAGTTGGTATTTATAAACTGTTTTGTAATAATTTGAAATTTTCATTCGAACGACTTCCGGACTGTTATTGTGCCTCAATTTTCAATCGTCATAAACATAAAGTTTTAGAATTATTTCTAGTTTATACATAATTCTCAATATCGTTTGTACAAACAATATGCCACAATTTTTGTATCAATATTTTCTTGTTTATTTTTTTGAATATTTTGTATTTATACAAATAATTGATTTGTGACTTAATTCAGAAAAAAATTCTATGTTCACCAAAGTATTACTTTTAAAAATAATAAATTATTTTTATCATTTATTGGAACTTTATTTTAATCTCGTGATGACTTTTTTTTGCAATTAATTTCCTAATTTTATGAAATATTTCGTAATTATATGAAAATTATCATGCTTCACGTCTCCAGTCCTTGGTAGGTGCCTTATCCCAATTTTTCAGTGCTTAAAGTGAATGCACAAAAATCTACATAATTTACTGATAATAAATGCGATTGCAAAATTTTATAAAAATAGAGCTAGGCAATTTTCTACTGATATTTAATGCGTATTGCTACATTCCAAATAGCAATAAGTAATTGAAAATGCTACTTACAATTAGATATTCCATAATTAGTGTAAAAGCAGTGTACAGTGCTCGTGTAACCAATATTCCGTTCAAAATTATTTGCTCTATCTCTAGTATTTGCCAAATACGAGCTGTAAACATAGCCCGTAGATAGATGTCTTGCAGGATATTTTAACCGTACATAGGCTGAACAAGTGTCGTTTCAACAACAAAAAAAGTTACTGTGTAGCCCTCAAGAAGCTCATTACCACTGGGTCATCGAGCTCTTTGGTAAACTTGTTTAGAGATCTTACCGAAAAAACTGGTTGAAATTTTGTTGGAAAAATAAATATAAATATTACTCCTAAAATACAATACAATTTTTTTCAAGTTCGGTCCGTTTGAAATATTTCCACTAAAAATCGAGCCATATACAAGTATTTTGCAGCCGTGTAAGGTCCAAAAGAAAACCCATGTGGCTCATATATACAGCCGATGATTATTTTGGAAACTATGTAAGGCCAAATATTTGCAGTATTCATATATAGATGATGTACATTTGAGAGGCCATGGGCGGAGTTAAGTCTAAGAACCCTCCACACACTGCACCTCACCGTGATAAGCTTTTAGATAGGGTATTGTGATGAGATGCAATGAGCGGAGAGCTCTAAGATTTAGCTCCGTCTATGCCCTCTCAAATGTGAATCTTCTATAATTCGGCTTTTTTTTTATATAAATGTTTCGTTGTATAGTACATATATCGCTTCCATTAGATAAACCCTATTTGAAAATGTATGTTAATTCGTTTAAAGATTATATTATAATTCTATTACCGTTTGCGGTTGGTAAGAGCCCTCTTTTGGAAATGATTATTGCCCGAAAGTCTTTTCAAAAGCACGGCTTTCTGAGCAACAATCAAAATCAAAAAGAACTTATAAATGTCGAACATATTATAGATATACAAATATCTAATTTGAAATTGTCGACGAGTTACTCGCTTTAACTAGCATTTAAATCATTATAAATAGTTGTATGGAATAGTTGATGGATTCAATTTTTTCTCTAATTCCATATCAAAATTGAATAACTTATAGAATTGATAAGAAAAATATATAAAAAGATATACGTCTAGTGACGTGCCAATTCTCTAAATATTTCATGAATAAATAATTTAGACAGGCGATGTCACCTGTCTTGATTCTGTGACAATTTCATGAAATTTAAATTCGAAAATCTTGATTAATTATAAATCAATCCTAATGTAGTCGTCTATTTTCATTTAAAAATAGACGATAAAACAAAATATTTAAAAAAAAACAACTTTGTATAATTGTTTGTGTAACATACCGAAATTGTTTAAAGTTCTATTGTTCTAAATAGGGGTTGATTATCACTCAACACTTTAGATGTTAACTGTTGACTGTTCAAATCAAGACTTATCAAGTTAATGTTGTTGAATTGTATAGGAAGACTCAAAATTCGATGATTTCCGAATAATGATAATTTGTGAATATGCGCGCCAAAAGGGCGTTATTTCACTGCCCTATGACTGGCTATTATTCCCCTATATAATGTGTTTAAGCTCCACCTTCAACCACCTACAATCCAAAATGGTGTCTCCTACCTCTTGTTCTCAATTTAAATTATTAATTATTCAAATCACACCCATATCAAAATATATTTACCCTTCACCGGTATAGTCCTGATCATTTTAAATTTGACTACGCCACGATACTTGACAGTTTTCCAACATCAAACTATCCGGAACTGAATCACAAAAAAAAAAGTAGAGAAAAAAGGAGTTGACAAGGGATGGATGCATCTATATCGTAAATGGAATAATAGAAACTTTTTCTATAATTTATGACTTGAACAAATAAATTATTTACCACAAAAAACACTACTGAATAATAATTAAAATTACATAAATTTCAGTTTACTTAGGCTTAAGAAAAGTTAATTGCTCAATTCTAATCTTATCAAAAATTAGATAAGATTGTTAATTATTATGGAAAATTTATAATTATTTATAAAAAAAAAATATGGAATTTAGAACAACCTATACTTTGACCTAGTTTACTATAATCTGTATTAATCAGATATTGTTAAAATAAAATAAATTATAATAATTGATAAATTGGGAATTTGATTGATTTATCGATTTACTTTAACCGAATAACGGGAATCTAAGGAAGATGCTACGTCCAAGAAGAGAAGGTGAGTTTTTTTTTTTTTAAAGAACAATATCAAATTAATTAATTAAATATTAATACCTGAACTGTATTGGTGATAGTAACGATGAATTAGAACAGATCCTGTTATTGGTAAATAAATCCGATTGTTTCTATTAATGAGATAAACACTGATGGACTTTCAAATACCGACTGTCTCCCCGTCTATTGAAAAATATCTTGTATAGTTACAGGAACAAAATTTTTTGGACCATAACAAACAGATAGAGGTGTATACACAACCCATTTAGTGAATGTTGTTGTTGATTGCGATCTTTGTTTGCAAGAATCAGTCCTGTATCAAAATACGTTCCAATGTCGCACCTGGGTACTCACCCCTCTCACGCATCCGTTCAGTTAAAAAAAGAAAATAATAATAATAAAAAATATAAAAAAAAAAACCGGCTCGAATAGGATATATTTTTTGGGGTGCTTTTTGTCAATGGGGTAGAATAATGGAATCTGAGACGCGCCGACCTACCCCTAAACTCTCACCCTTTTCATAAGCGATGATGCTGCAATCAGCTTCTCTAACCGTTAAAACGAAAATATTGCCGTCTGTCTCTAGAATCAGGGCACATCCCCTGTGTATTATTTCGAAAACCTGGCAAACTTCTTTCAATTTATACATTTTTTTTTCAATTTCAATAATAATATTATTTGCTAGCTATAAAGTTTTATCGAATCAAAAGTCGAATTTTCTACAAATAAAATTTTAACAAGCTGAAAATTGAATTAGCGGAATAGTCAATTAAGGGTATTTGCAGATTTCATATATATACATGTATAAACGCTTCACTTAAATTGGATACACTGACAGTTTTAAATCACTGAATTCATAAATATTAAAATTGTTTTAGAGAGCGCCATTCCACTCCACTATTCCGTCTAAATTTAGATGGATTTCAATTCTAGTTTTGATAGGTAATTGTCAAATGACAGTTTTAATATTCAATTTACATAAAATAATATTCAAATTTCTATTATTATTTGAAATCTATAAATTCGTGATAGAATTTTTCGTCAATCACATTTCAAATATTTTACTAAAATCATTTACAGATTCAAAATTCAAATACTAAATTTTTGATCGATAAATCCTCACAATTGATTTACTAATCCACGATTTTTTAATAAAAAATCAAATCAATTGAGAAAAATTAATTTGAATTTGAAAAAATCCCGCTTTTTTCTAAGAATATTAGAAAAATTATTATAGGCAACCAATGATACATAAGGCGGCTAATTCAATTCATCTATTTTAAATTCGAAATCAAGGTTTCTATAGTGAATTATTGGGGAAAAAAAATGACGACAATGACCCAATAATCGAAAAATATTTGAAACTCAATCAAATTGGCGCTATTATTCTTATTCGACGAAAATCCAGAATTACTTCTATTAATTTACTAATTGATTAAGAGAAAACATTTGAATACTAAAGTGACTAATTATCGACTCTATTATTATTGTTAATAATAATTGATAAATTATATTGTTAGTAGAATATGTGACTGAGACTGTTATAATTTGTATTAGTTCGTGAACCGAATTCAAACAGTTCTAGTTTAAAAACAAAAAAATTAGGTAAATTTGCAAAAATATTTATTAATAAATAATTATGAATCGAAAAATATATATATATATAGTTAACTTCTGTATTAGAAAATAATATTTTCAATTTATCGCTTTAAATATTTCGACATTGAATCAATATCGGTTTTAATAATTTCAAAATATTTTTTTGCAATTCTACCTTGTTCATTCCATTGCATTCAATAATTGTACAATTTATAATTATAATTATAAATCAAAAAATAATATTTATAGTGGCCTGTTTCCAAAAATTATATTTCGTAGAAATTGTTTTTTTCCAGTTAATTTGTGCTAAAATTGAAATTAAAATGAAATTAATTTATTAAAAATACGTAAACTTTCCAAACAAGGTGATTATATGGTAAAATTTGGTAAATTATTATATACTTATTCAAAATAAACAAAAAGGAAAACAAGATCTAGGTAAACCATATTTTTCGTTGATTATTATTGGAAACAAACAATATTCGTTATAGTGTTTTTTTCCAAAATTTATTACCTTCAAAATATTCTAAGGATTGCTATTGTTTATTAAGGAATTATCTCTAGAATTTTATCATTACTACGGTTTTAGGTCTAAATGAATTATTCAATTTTATTTTTCCTAAAAACAAAAACAAAATAATACGATTAAAATAGATTTAGTATTTTCAAAATGAGTTCATTATAATTCCAAAGATTTTTAATTTATCGTGTGATAATCTAATTTAATAATTACAAATTAATTATCGTAATCGAGATATGGAATAACATAGCGGAAATATTAGAATTTGATTATAGAAAAGGATACCTTTGTCTATCTAAAATATTTAGCTTTTTACGATACAATCGATTATTAATTGCTGATTGTAGAACAATTTATAATTTTTCTAACTAATTATATATTGATAATTTTTATCTAATCTGTCTATAGAAATTTTTTACAATACTATTTCTTATTGTGATTTATCAAAATTACTAAAAATTTTTATGAAATTCCAACAACAACAAATATGTTTTATTACTTTTTGTTTTCCACAAAAACCAAATATAGCGTTAATAATTTAATCAACAATTAACAAAAACTATTACTATGACACTTCTATTATTGCCCTCTTGTTCTTAAAATAGAAAATTTGATAAATTAAATCAATCAAAATTAAGAAATATTTAAATATTATGTAATATTTATTGATGTCTATATTATAAATAAACTGATAAACCTTATCTATACTTTAGATTTCTATGAAAAAATAGGCGAATTTGAGCAGAAAAAATACAGTTCGTTTCACAGTAAATGGTTTACGTTGCTTATTACATCGGCAGAATTTGTGACGCTCCTATTTATCGTCTTATCGTTGCGATCGGTACAAATATATACAACAATGACTCTTGCTTTCGTCATTTAATTATAAAACCTTCGCTCCATTAAAGGAAAGTTCATTAGCAGCCGTAATAGAAAAATTGCCACAGTTCATGCTAGTGGTAGTTGTCGATCATTTACCGTGGAACGTACTATAGCTTCGATGGGACGTACGTTATGTTTAGCAGGAAATATAAATTTTTTATTATTTTAATAATAACGACTCGGTTTTCATGAATTTTCCATTGAAATGATAATAATTGAAATTAAAGGAAAATCCTTATTTTTTATGTATAGATAGAACTTATTATTAATATTTATATATGAATTACAATAATTATATTATTTTGAATTATAATAGTGAACAGGAATAATTAAAAGCCATAGTCATGTTATACAGATACGAATTTCCTAGTTTAGATTCTGATGATATGAATTGATAACGGGCCAAATGTGATTTGCTTGTAGTCGACCGTTGGTTACTGTATTTAGTGATAAATAACTTGTTAGCTAAACGACAAATTTTGTTAAAATATTCAAGAGAATTGATCCAGTTGAAATGTTATATCGTCTATTATTAGATAAAATACGAAAAAAAAAAAAAATAGCACACCATTTGAATTGAAATTCTAAAATTGTTTTTTTTCTCTCTTTATTTTTTGATAATCCAGGATATATTATCAGTATAGAAGGTGATAATTCTAAAAAGGCTTTATTTCGAATGGAATTCCAAAGTAGCGATATTATATTAGAAAATAATAACAAAGCTCAATTACCAGTCAAAAAGAAACCATGGAGAGCAATGTTGGCATATTGGATTTTAGGATTGTGCAATAATTATGGATATGTTGTTATGTTAACGGCAGCTAATGATATCATTGGAGAGAATGAAGTAATTTATTTATAGATTATTTCATTTAAAAAGAGACACGTTACTGAATTAGTGAAATTATACCGCACTACTAATCAACTTCAAGCTAAACTATTTTCTCAATATATGTCAATTTAAAGATTCAATAGGCTAGATCCAATTCCTATTGATTCAGCAACGTGGTATTCATACAATGAAATAATCTATAATTTGATTTATTTATAATCAAGTCGGTAAAGTGATGGAAACATCTAAATTATTCATTTCGAATAATTACTACTAAATATACAGCATGTCCATTTTTCGACTTCCACCATTATTGTTAATCTATATAGTATTAATAATAGTAGAGAGGGCACGAAAAATGGACAACCTTTGTAGAATTATAGAATTTATCGAATAATTTTAATTCTAGGGTGATAAAATAAGTCAAAAAAGAAATTGTACTTATATGTCAACAGGTGCTATTTTATTAGCTGATATTATACCAAGTTTAACAGTTAAATTAGCAGCACCATTTTTACCATTTTACGTAAAGTATTATAATATTCAATTAAATAATAATTTTAATATAATCAATTCAATCATTTTTAGTGTACGTGTTATGTTTTGTATTATTCTAGCTTTTAGTGGTTTTATTCTAGTTGCTTTCAGTCAAAATATTACAATTTCAATTATCGGTGTTATAGCAACGTCATTTTGTAATGGTCTAGGCGAAGTGACTTATTTACAATATAGTTCATTTTACGATAAGTATGATTATAATTCATGAAACAAATTATAAGCTGTGCCATTTCAAAAAGACACAACTCCATTTATTGTACTCGATTCCATTCAAAACATCCCATCGTCATTACATCATTGAGAAAATTATCAAATTTTGTCTTATTTCTATTAGAATGTCATCACAAATTGCTGTGATAGTTGTGTACATTTGAAATGCTACAATAATTATAATTACATTTATAATTTGCTTCTCTATAAAAAGAGTACGTTGCTAAATCAGCAGAAATCGGTTGGTCTTGTAAACCAGCCATTTGATACCGCATTTTTGCTGTCTAATAGACAGTAACGTGATTCTTTTGAATCGAAATATATTATAGTTTATTTATTTATAAAGAAATGTAATATCAACGTGGAGTTCAGGAACCGGTGCTGCTGGAGTTATTGGTGCTTTATCTTATTCAATATTACAACAACTAGGTTTCAGGACAACTCTTCTTTTAATGTTGATTGTACCAATTACAATGGGTTTAACGTAAATACTGTACTATAATAATAATAATATTGAATAATTTTTTTTATATTTAGATTTTGGGTAATCTTGCCTAAACCTTCTAATTTGTTGAAACAAACTACTGATATAGAAAAATCGATAAAAACAAATAAGAATGATCAAAAAGGTTTTTTAAATAAAATACAACAAATTCCTGAATTATTAAAATATATGCTACCGTTCGGTTTGGTTTATTTGTTCGAATATTTCATCAATCAAGGCACTGTAAATAAATTTTGAAATTCTCAATGATGTATGCTGAACACATTGGCTGCCGTGAGCATCACCTATGATACTCGCTCACAGTTCACTTTGGTGACATGAACATCACCGGTGACACTCAATCATGGTTCACTGTGATATCATGAGCATCACCGGTGATGATCGAATTGATACCGTGAATATCACCTGTATTGCACCCTAGGTGCCACTAGTATCACCGGTGATCTAATTGTTTTATACGGCCAATCAATGTGTTAAAATTATACTAAAATTGTTTTTGATGTTTATGATTGTGCAATTTTTTAGTTTGAATTGATTAATTTTGATAACATATTTTTGAAACCAGAAGATCAATATCGATGGTTACAAGTCGATTATCAAATTGGTGTATTTCTATCTCGATCTTCGGTGAATTTTTTCCATATCAAAAACATATGGTTATTGGCAGTGTTCCAGGTATTGTTATCAAAACAAGACAAAAAAAAACTCTCAATATTAATATTATTAATTATAGTTGATAAATGTTGTAGTTTTTACAACAGAAGTCATTTTTTATTACATTCCAAGCTTTTGGTTAATATTAGTGCTAACATTTTGGGAAGGTCTTCTTGGTGGTTCAGCTTATGTTAATACATTTTACCGAATATCAACTGAAGTAGAAAAAATACAATTACAGTACGTTTCACCGCAAATGATCCACATTAGTTAAATCGGCAGAATTTGTGACGTTCCTAATAATCGTCTGGTCGTTGCTATTTGTTGACCCATCAAATTTAAATCAACCAATTATATCTATTTGGAAAAAATTAAGCTCATTAAAGACCGTAATAGAAAAGTTGCCACAGTTTAGAACCAAAGATTCTATCGATGTATGCAACGTAGACCATTTGTCGTGAAACGTACTATAATTATATTTAAATTAATTCATTGTAATATATTTTAGGTACCGGATAGTAAGAAACAATTTTCAATGGCAATAACCAGTTTTTCCGATACAATCGGTATAATGTTAGCTGGTTTATTTGCAATTTATGCGCATAACGAAATCTGTGCTCTACCAATGCCAAATCGATATTAGGAATTTTCAACAGTATTATTATATAATGATAAAATTAGATTTTAAATAAATGATGTTTTATAAATTGATTAGCAAATTTTATTGGCACATCAAGAAAATAATCACAAAATTCTGCTTTTAAATTACAATTATAATTTCAGACTTTTTAAAAAATAAAAAAAAAACAAAAATACAAACGACAAAAAAACTAAATCACTAATAATAGGAACATGACATTACAAAAATATTGCCACAACAAATATATCACAAAGTTGTTGTTTTTTTTAGAAATCGTTTAAAAAAATTAATTAGATAAAAAATATGAAAAAAGCTGTTTTTTTCAATATAAAAACAATCTATAGACTTGACCTATTGATAAAATATAATAAATTTTGAGCTTGAAAATTGAGAGCAAATATCACTTTTTTTTCGGACTAGTATTACTATCAATAAGATTATCTGGATCTCAATTATCACAATTTGGCTAAAAAATTAATAAATAAAACAATAATAAAAAGATATGAATCAAGATCGAGATAATATTTTACATCGAATATAACTGATTTTATTTTAGAAATTTGAATCAGTTCACATTTAAATTACTCAACATTGAAATATTAAAGATTCACATACAACTAGTCCTGAACAATATGAAAATAATTGTTCCAATTTCGTTTATTGTTTTTTTTTTTTAGGAAAACGAATAAAAAACATAATATCAAGTAATACTGAATAATAAAAAAAATACTGACTCGTTTGTAAAATTGAATTTACAAACATTTTGATTGCACAATTGCTTTACCACCATCATCATATTCCTGTTTAGACATCCACAATTGTTGGAATGAACCTAATGAAGTTAAAATTGAACCACCAGACCAAGCACCAAATTTGCGTTCTGTAGCACCAGGAGCTGTGATAATTTTCAAACGCATACTCTTAAAAAAAATCGAAATATTTAATTAAGAAAAATTCAAAATATACAACAACTTACTGGTGGTGTTTTAGCTGCTAAATCCCGATTTAACCTTTCGGTGAATCCTTGTAGATTTGAATTACCACCAGTTACAACAACACTACCATACATTGCCTAAAATTTATCAATTAAAATTTATAAGTAATATCAATAATAATAATAATTTACAGGTCTAATATCGATGTCACACATTCCAACACTTGTTGTCACTAATGGCCCAACACCTAGAGTCGGTTGTATACCAGATTTTGAACCAGCAATTGGATTAAATAGAGGTTCTGGTAATTTAAAACGCTCAACACCGAAATCTTTATGAAAACCATTTGGGAATTCATAATGTATAGCCGGCATCGTTTTCATTATTTCTTCATCGTATAAATTATCAGAAACTTGTAGAACTGATGCTTGAAAATCTTGCATTACTTGCTAAAAATTGATAAAATTTCAAAAAAATTGTTTTTTTTATAATTAAGGAGATTTCCACTTTTATCATATAGTTGTACCAAGTGTCGGTTAATTTAGCTTGGTAAACTCGACGTTTGAAATTTGGTGGTTCATCAGGTTTAGTTAGTTCTTTTGAAACAACCATACATGGAGGGACAATTTCGATGCCTTTTTCAGTCAAATAGTTTCTACATTGAACACTCAAATAATCACCACCAGCTGGTGATTTAACAACAGCTTGAGTCAAAACAAAACTATAAAAAAATTTGATAATATTAATAATAAAACTATTGATTTATATTTGAGAATAATACCCGTCATGTACAGGAATAGCTGAGGTATGAGTAGCACCACTATCAACAACAAGGCAAGTGGGACGACCATTTGCAAAAGCTGCCAATGATGCATTTTTGGCTAAATATAAAGCAGGAACATTATATTTTTCAAACATTATTTCGGTCATTTGTTCACGTTTTGGAGCTGTTATCCATGGTGGTTCGGTTATTAATAATGGATGATCATTTGGGATTGCACGTAATGCATTTATATAAATATAATCTATGAAGTTTTCAAATATATCCCAATTGTCTATCATTCCATCTTTTAAAAATGATGTCATTTCCATTTCTGTAATAATTAGAGTATAATTTTTAATGAAAATTGACAATTTATTTTATATAAATGATATTAACCGGATCGTCGAACATTAATTGCAGTAATACCAATATTGTAACGTTTTTGTGTAATTTCATCTTGAGTATCTAACCATATACCAACAGTTGATGGTATATCTAATTTTGGGCTATCTTCGCCACCGAAGCCAGCACGAGTTGAATTATTACCAATATCGAATACCAAAGCTCCAACTTCGTCTAAAAAAACCCCAATAAATAAACAATTAGTAAAAATATAAATTGAGGTTATGTTTAAATAAAAATGTAAACAATATAATAATGAACGTTTATACCTCCACCGTAAACAGCTCCACTCATATCGATTTAGTATATTTTAACATAAAAAATTGAAAAATAAATCGAGTTTATTTCATTATCAATAAATTTAGAAAAACTTGAATTTGCGATATGGAATTGTATTGAAGACAATTCAGTTCGCCGCCGATTGTTTTAAAAAACAAACATGGCCGATATTACCGGAAATTTATGAATAAATTCCTTTAATTAATCGAAAAAATAATTAGTGCGATAAAAATCTATTATTATTAAAATTCATTGTAAAATATTAAAAGAACTATAATAATTAGATTATTTACGATAAATCTTTTGATTTGAGAATTATTGATAAAAATGGCGCGATATTGGGCGAATTCAAAAACAAGAAAAAGAGCTAAAGACGTAAGTTCTACAAAAAGAATAATTAAATAGTTCAATTTTAATTCGATTGTTTGTAGAGTGATTGTCGTATTTGTCGTAAAATGTTCTGTTGCAAAGATTGTCGTTTAATTCATGAGAAAACAACACATAAAATTGTAGTAGATTGTGATATTTGTATTTATGGTAGAATATGGAGTGGTACAATTATCGATCTATCATCAATTATATTAACACATATCGAAACAAATCATTTCCCAATGCATTGTATACATTGTCAAATAATATTCAAAACAATCGACGATTTATTCAATCATAAATCGTGTGTTAAATTAATGAAAACGCCACGAACACCATTAACACCGAATAGTGGTATGTTTTGTGAAACAATTTCAGGTAATAATAATATTGGTATAAATTTTGCTATGGGTATAACAAGTACACCAATGCAAGGTATCAATGAAAATGATCGTATAACACCATTAAATGATTGTAATATCAAATTGATATTGAAATCGAGTCTAAAATCATATTCAAATTCACGTTTAAGCTCTGGATTAAGTGAATCACGTAAAAGTGAACGTCGTGTTACATTTTCAGATAAACAGATTATTCGTTTTTCACCAAGTATACGAAGTAAAGCAAATATAAATTTCATTTTTATTAAATTGATTATCGTAAATTCTTTTTCAGATATAGATAGTTCTGATAATATTAGTGAACAATTTTATAGTATGACGAACATGGATATTGAACATCCTGCTGAAATTAGAAATGAAACGGAAAATTTGAACAATAATAATAATAATACTAATGAAACATTATGGGAGAGTGCTATTAGTAATTGTGATTCGAATTGTAATTCAGATTTAGAATCAAATGATTCTATTGTCAATTCAGTTATTCAACCACCAAATCCAAGTATATCTAAATTATGTTTAATTGAAACAAATATCGAACAATCTGATCAAAAATTATCAAGTTTATGGTCTTCAGTAACGAAAATTGTTAAATCGGTTGTTCACAATATTTCACTAACAGCTCAACAAAATTTTGGTAAGTTCAAAACTAACAGATAAGATATAAATATGTATAGATACAAAACAATAATGAATTTCTATCATTCAAATTCCAGTTAATGGTAATAAAAGGCGTTTTATCGAACCAGACGATGATACAGATAGCGATGATATAGTTGTACAACCTAAAAAACGAAAATTCACAGATATTAAATGTCGTAGAACAATTAGAAAAATAAACCCAATGTATTTGCAACAATTGAACATACGTCGACCAATTATGATTGATAAATCAACACAAACTGACGATATATTTTGGGATAAAGTATGATAATATTTAACAATTTTTTTTCTTCATTATATATATATATATGTATATTTTGTTGTTTTTTTTGTTCTTTTATATATTTACAATATCTGAAATGAATAATTTAATAATAAGCTATACCGTTTCCAAACTTGACAACATTATCATTCCTTTTTAATAATTTTTTGAATTTAAATTTGATTTTTATTTGTTTTGTTTGTTATAATAATAAAAATTTCATTAACTTTTAATTGATAAATAGAAATCAATATGCAAACAAAATATATCAAAAAACAAGCATTTTTTTTTTGTTATTGTTATTGTTGTTGGTTTATTATTATTATTTTAATTATGTAAATACCCTGAAATGGTATATAATGAATAATTCGACTGAGTACATTTACGTTTCTACTAAATAATAATTACCCATAGAAGCCTATAAACCATACAGTTCTAAGCTAAACATGTATGTATGTATTTTATGTATTTATGGATGTATAACAATGAGATTACATCAACGTAGATTACAATACATATCACAAAATGGTGATCTGCTACATCAACCAAGAAAGAATCATACAGTAAATTTAAAAAACATTAATCACAGACAATTTATGAACAAATAATAGTTGACAAAAAAAAAACTCAAAAATCATTCAATAACATATTTACATAAATATATAAAACAAAAATGACCTGCTTATTTTCAAATATTCGATTTCTTCAAATTTAAAGAATATGAATGATATGCGCAGTACATAATTGAAAAAAAATATATATATACATCCAAATAATCAAATAGAATTAAAAAAAAAACACCATTTGCATGATAATAAAAACCGGAATATAAAATATTCGTTGTGGAAATATTACATCAAAGAAAAAAAAAATTAAGTACACATTGCACTTGTATCGGATAAAATCGCATATTTTCTTTTTAAATAGTAATAATTATAAATTTTCTCAAGAACTGTTATTTTCATTTCGACTAAATATATTTACATGTAACAGCAATACAGCAACATCTAAGACAAGACACGCACAGGTACATGAATACAGAACAAACGGAATATTTGGTCGATTCAATTATCAACCTATTCAATTTAATTTATCAATAAAATTCAATTTTAATATATCTTTTTTCAAATATCTACCATCTGTGTTCATAATCGGAACAACCACCATAATATGGATATTGTTATATTTGAAAAATAAGTGAATTAGTTATAATTAATGGTGGTCTTTATAATAAAGCCTGCGAAAATTCGACGTACAATGTTCAGTCTTTAAACTAAGAATGATTTTAATAAATATAATTTTTTTTTTTTAAAACTAGAGATGTCTCGTCACAGAAAATCACAGATGTACATTACTCCCGATGAGAATGAAGTATTATTTAATTCTTTTTTGTTTTGTTTTGTTTATTTACAAGAGAAAATAAATGTGCTTTTTTCATCTTTATAATTGAATTTAAATATAGATTTGTGGAATTAAAACTATAAAAATCTGGGCATTGGAGTATGGTATGATTGAGAATCAGATCTCATATGTGGATAAGTTGATGGTTGATAACGTCGATAAGAGAGCGGATGATGTAATGAACTATGTAATGGTTGTCCACCATTGATAGTACTATGTATATGTGTAGCACCATCACCTAAATCCAATTCCATTTCTTGTTGTTCTTGTAATTGCATTTGTCCTAACGTTGCTGTTGCCATAGCAACATCTGGCATTATATCAGATAAATGTCCATCGCTACATGAACTACTTTCTGGTTCATTTGTAAAACGAAATTCACCTTCTGGTATAACAGCAGGTAATTCATGTCGTTGTGAATATGCACCAGGTCTTGGAAATGTCATATTACGTCCATAATTACCACGTATTGTTAGATCTTTATTTGGTGATACTTGTACATTATCAATATTAACAACTTCATTGTCACTTTGATCAGGTATACAGTAACAATTCTCCAACATATCAGCAACAGGATCTGGTAAATTAAATTCTCTAACGACACGTAATCTAATTTGACGATTAATTTCATGACGTGATGATAAAGGCATATTAAGTGCACGTTGACAGCTCGGCGATTGACGTAGTTTTTGTTCCCGTTTTAACATTGCATTCATCACAGCTGGATCTGGTACTGGTAATACTGATGATAATACATCAACACCAGCTGTACCATGGGACCGTGGTTTATCTTCTACCATATATAATGTGTCAGGAATGTCAGGTAGATACCTAGCACGTCTCATTCGCATAGTTTCAACTTCTTGTACTAATTGATCTTCAACTAACACTTTTACTTCGTCATAATATGGCATAAAAAGACGAGGTTGTACAAATAGTCCATTAGTTTTATCACCACGCAACCATGCATTGACACGTAAATTTTCTCGATCACCACCAATCATATGACTTGGTGGTGTACTAACTAAACCACGACGTATAGCTTGATTTAGTATATCACTATTAGGAGGCAGTATATGATCTATTCTAACTAATGGCAACAAATCCGATAATATTTCCCTTAATTCAACATCACTTAGATCACGTTTTTTGACACCTTTTCGTGCAACTGAATGTGCAGTATGACTTACAATATTCGGTTCTACAATATAATATTCGAATTAATTGATAAATATATATATATATTTTTTTATAATTATTATACCTCGATCTTCCATTCTACGGACAAGTTCATTTTCACCCCATTTTAAAACTGCATGTAAAATTTCCAATTCACTAGCTTGCAGGAATGGACTTTTTAAGACCTCAATTAAATGACTTTTATCAAGTTGATGTAATACAGCCGACTGAGAAATCGGTTGAAATTCTTCCCGTAAAAAGTGCAATGCCTAAATTAAAATATATGTAATATAGAATGTGTAAATCGAATTCAAGTAACTATCTACTTGTCTATGAACCCAAGCGGAACCATGTGGCTGTTTTGCCCATTGTAATACAGTTGGTAGAGTATCTAATGTTAACCATTCCAAAATTAGATCCTCACAGCCTTGTGATAGAATATCTAACTCTAGAAAACGTCCTATTTGATATAATTCCATAGCCTCTTCTAGAGGCGATGGACGTACACGTCCTGTATGGGCTAATGCTTGTGCCTCGCCCAAACCAGCACCTCCTCGAGATATCAATGATAAATCGACCTGATCCAAATATATAGCATGCAGAAGTACTCTAGCATATCTAAAATAGTAATTTTAAACAATGAAATTTATATTTATAATTTATTTTGATATTTATACCTTTTAGGTATTACGGATTCATCAAGAACAATTCTAGTCGGTATATGTAGAGCCCTTTCAGTATGTTCTTCACCACTACGTGATCGTCTTTGTAATAAATTTCTGAAGAACGGTGAACGTGCTGATAATATAGCCTTATGGCATGGTAATTCTAATTTTGGTCTGAAACCATATTCCGAACTTCCAGAATCTGGTCGTTGACAATCAGAACCATCTGATGTAAATACTAAAGCGGCATCAGCATAGTCACCAATCTCTAATAAATAACGTAAATCAGCTTCCAAGGCATTTGGTGTACCAAATTCTTCTCTAAGACGTCTCAATAAATTAATATCAATATTAGTATCATGTGGACATATATCGCCAGTATACAAATAACGTAATAATGCTGAAAATAATTGTACATCAACAGCGGCTGTTCTTAAATCGAGCATTATACGAGCTCCATATCCAGGACAACCGGCTAATAAGTCTCTAAAATATGGACAACGTGCCGATAATAATGCTCGATGTATAGGAAAACATGCGCCACGATACACTAAATCAGCATCAGTACAATATTTAAAATCATATAAAGCGGATAGATCTTGTTTAAATGTAGCAGCTGGTGGACGTGCCAATTCAGCTTGTACACAAAGATCTTTTAATGATGCTAATGCTTCATATTCTTCTAGTAATGCAGCAATTTCTAATGCACTCCAATCAGCTACTAATTCACGTAACATACGACCATGATCGCATGCTTTTGATGAACGTCGACGTCTTATAAATTTCTTTTTCAATGTTGCAAATCCAGTTACTTTCTTCTTACGTTCTCTGCAAAATGTATGTTTATACATATATAAAAATATATGATTTTATCTTATTTAGTTTGATTTACCTGACAATAACACCAATGGTATCTCGGAAGGGTGGCGTGCAAGGATCCGCGACTCCCAATCCGTTGGACACTGGTCCAGTTTCTACGCCAGGTGCTGTGGATGCGTTCACGCCCATTCTGTGTACAAATTCTTCGGTCATGCACTGCTCGTTACCAACACTCCACCAACTGTGCTGCAGTGCACACGGAAAGAGGCAACCAAATAAGTTCATAGTTTGCCCAGACTAAAGCCTGACATGCAGACACAGCCTATTTCAAAACAAAATTATTTATAACAATACATTTTTCCAAACTTCAATTGCAAAATATTAACAACAGTCTATTAATCTAGTCAAAAAAAAAAAAAAGAAAAAAAAATAGTGAATTGTAAACAACTATGTTGTACATATTTAATAATAATAAGATGTAGGAAGTGAGGTTATATTATAATGATTTTTCGAATTTCTATCAATATTTACCTGGGCATGTCGTAATCATATTATTTTTCCGTAATTTGATGAATACTTCAACATTAACATCCATTTATTAAAAATATTAAACTATTGGAGACATTGCAGTTCCTATAGAAGCCATGTTTATATCGTCCAAATGGAAAACAATTATCTGTGCCACATAAACACTGCCCAACCTGATTATATGTTTATATTGAAACAACTAACAATATTATTAATAAATTTCACTTTAACTAGTGGATTTAGTTAGATCTATAGATAATTTCTATAATATCTGGAACAGTTTATTCTCTTTATTAAAATTTCACTTGTAATATTAAACTCGATAGTCCCTCACTCACACATAAACACACAACACAACACATACACCATACATGCATACATATACACACAATACGACGGATTCTCTTGTTTGCCTATTGGCTGCAACTTCATTCACATAAGCACCATAAGCACACAACTTCAAACGTGTCAGTCAGAAATCCCAAAAACACAAAAAAAAAAATTAAAAATAATTTCAAACTGGGTCGCGATTGTTGTTATACATTGATCGACCGTATAGAATTATATTTGAATTAGAAAAATCATAATAATTAATATATTTTGATTCAAAATAAACATGTTCAATAAAAAAAAAACTTCCATCAATTATTATTTTATTATAAATTAATTACGTAATTCATATTAGACTTATTCTGTCAAATACAAACGACAGTTGTTATATAAATTCAATCGATTTTCCAATTTCCTACAATACGATATTCTTTTATTGTTTTTTTTTAAAATATTTTGATTACACTATAATTGTAAAAAAAAATTCAAATATACCGCGTTGTTGCTTGATTATCAAACAACTAAAAAACATAATACTCTACAAATTCTATTGTAGCGACATCTTACAATCTAAACTAATAATTATTAATTTGGTTTTAATTCTTAGGTATTTGGACTTAAGCAGATAAATAACAAACTACATTAATATT
>JAZBGX010000423.1:0-32554 GCA_037414775.1 Zonitis immaculata
TTGAATTCTGAAATGTTCAGGAAATTGCATAGATGCGTTCTAAAAATTGTAGATACGATGTAATGTGATTTCAGGAAATTTTGAATCTATACTATGGTGCGTTAACTTATTGCCATCCATCTATCGATTTTAGTCAATTTGGAAAATATAAAAATGACGAATTTATTATAATAGAATATTTTTTAGAAACTATGTCGTATTTTTCCACTCTTCCTCTTCCAGTCGAAATAATTTTTAAAACTGTCTATATGAAACGAATTTGGTATGTTGGATGATAATTTCAATGACAAGTGAATTCAAGTTGAACAACAAAAACCCACATCTAACACTTTTTCATTTATGCAAAAGTTATGTATTTGGATAGATGAAATAATGTGATATAATTGGATATCAATAAGAGATTGTCGATAATTTTCCAAAAGACAATTGTCGTTAGTTTTCCAATAAATTCTCTTATCGAACGTAACTTGACGGGAGATTCCAATGAAATTAGAAGTGTTACACTATCAATTTTAGTTATTTTAAATCGCCCCATTCCCAATAGAATATAATAATAAATTTCAATTAGTTTAGATTATTCGAATTGCATTTAATTATCTATCTAGAACTAACCTAGATTGAGCTACTATCAATAATTTAAATTAACTATAAATTAATTAATTTAAATTCCAGCAATTAAATTCAAGTGTAAATTTTGAAATTCTCTCGGTATTATTATTTTTTCTTTTTAAAGCTACCATTTGTGGAATTCAACATTTCATATAAATTCCTTTAAAAATTTGTTTATAATTCAATTAAAATCACTTTTTATTTCAGCAAATTAAACACACAAAAAAAATATATTGGGGCTTGATTTTCGTACTATCCCTTTGATTTTAGTTATTATAGTTGCAATTACATTATTGCGAATTACAGATGGTCTAGGGTGCAATTAGAGCAAACTATTTACATTGTCACTCGCTGATAAGCGATAATAATAATAATAATAAAGTCAATGAACGGCTATAGTCCCTTTTGTGAATGCTACAATAAAATTGCAAGTATCCACCCTCCGGGAGGGTTTTAATGAATACACACAACACCATATAGTAATGTGGCTAGTAGATTTAAACAAAACTCATGTGAAAAAAATTTATTCGTTTAGAGGATTTTTGTGCTTTTCTATTGTTCAACATTAAATGATTCTATCGTTTAATTTTTCGCTACTCAATTATAACCAAGAGATTGTTGTATAATAACTAATAACTTTAATAACAAAGGGAATTGATGTTGGTGGAATTGTTGGGTCGAGATTCATATTATACGAATAGAGTTGATTTTTGTTAAGTATTCAATATAAGGCTTTCGAAACGGGTAAGTTCAAGGCCGGAATTATAATAGAAAAACCAGTCAGGTATATTATATCTTTTCTTTATAATGTCTTTGAATAGGTTGTACATACAACATTTTGTTGTGTAGAGTTAGAAATTAGGAAGAAATTAATGCCAAAATTATGCTCAATAACTAAATAAATACTATTTTATAAAAAGCTCTTATTGGAAAAAATTGGGACAAGTATAGAAAAACAGACATTCGCTATAAGCGTAATCATTTTCTTTCATAGAAGTTGGAGTCATCTATCAAGAAATAAAAACTAAAGGAAATGTAATAAAATGCGATTTTTGTCATTAATTTGAAAATGATGAATAATCTTTTGTTTTTGTTTTTTTTTAGGAAAAGAGCTATTTTAATATAAACTCACCTTATGCATTGGGGTACCCCAAAAATCATTGGAAAAAATATTAATCAATGGTGTATGCGGCCTTAAATCTCTATTGTCTTTAATGGCACTAATATCATCAAAAACAAATCCACAATAACAACTGTTATAATAGCAAAGAATGCAGGTGAAGAGTACAACAGCTTCTAGAGCGTGATTCAATGCCATTTTAATTAACAGTTTTATTAATCAAATAAAATTATTATTATTATTATTGTAAAAGTTCAACAAGAATTAAATTCCAGATTGAATATTCCGAGCGCTAAGTCGTGGCCGGGTTTGCCCTCCTTCGGCTACAGCTCACGATTAGGGTGGATTTCAAAAGACACACAACCGAATGTTGTCCAGATGTAACAACAATGGGATGAAATAATAAACACTTCTTACAAAAATTTGGAAAAAAAAAAAACAAAACGGTTTTAATAAATCAATTTAATTCACATTTCAAATTGAACAGTTATGAATTTTTAATTTGGATTTATTGAAACTGGTAGATAACGTAATTGTTTAAGTGCATCACAACTATTTGTAAGTTTTAAGTTTTTAAACATCCACACCCTCTCGTGTATATGAATGTACTAGATTGTTGTTGGCATACTGTGAATTGGTTTACGTCGACGACGACGACGACGGTGACTCTACAACGACGGCAGTCTGCCATACTGCGTCGGTTCGTCACGTGACTAATAACGTCGCGTTGGTGGCCTATGCTCAAGCGCACCACACCAAAATCCTATATTTTCAATATTCCCATTCCATCAAACATAATCCAAATCCAAATACAAAAAAGAAAAGAAAAAAACACAACCACAAAAATATTATAAACCATCACAATATAAAACATTATATTATGAAAATTATTGATTGCCCGGATTTCCAAACACCAATGATTTCATTATTTTCCATTATTGACGTTGTCAATATATAGGAGGGATACAACAAGCCTCCCAGCAAGCAGAATAGATAAATCGTTGGATTGTAGTGAGAATTTTCACCTGGTTAACGCGACACTGTGGAGCGATTTTCCAACTGAGCTTTAAAGCAAAACAAAAACAAAAATAGACGACCCTAATACGAATGGAATTCAACTATAGATGTTTATATAAAATTCGGCTTATTTCACGCATTTCGTTATCACAAGAAAATTGATAATTCTTCGTATCAATAATAATAATAATAATAATTAATTATCGATTCGATTAGTTGATGAAATATACATAAAACAGTTTCAAAATGTATTGTAAGAGAAATTGATCAATGACTTATGAATTTAATAATAAATTGATTCAACAAAGTGTTGCTATTTAATTATTCAAGTGTTACAATCATTATATTTAATTGTAAGAGTAATTAGACTGGAAAAATTGTTCAGGATATTTTGATTAAAAATTAACGATTCGAAATAAAATATATTTTCAATAAATAAAAAAATAATAGAAAATTAACTTACTATAACTATTCCAATTTTCTCTTTAATTATGTGAAGTCAAAAAAATATTTTGTCCGAGCTAGAATGTATCATGTTGCGAAATAGAAAAACATATAAAGATCATCAATTGTATTATTTTATAACCATTGTTAATATCAAAGTTACAATCGAGTCGTCTAAGTAAAGATAACAATAAGTTTGCCATCTCCACCTGAGCTTATATATTTGTTGAACGTCTATCAATGTCTCCAAAAAATAATCGCATTATAAGATTACACCGGAAATTTGGAAACTTTCAAATAAAGAAACAAACATAAATATATAATCAATAAATAACACTGAAATTGTTGTTGTCAAGAATCCTTATGGTATACAGCATCCATTGGATTTGGAATCGAACAATTGGCGGACTACACCTCGACATTTCACTGAGTGAAATATCAGGAGAATAGTATGGGTGTGGTAACGTTCATCAGCTCAATTCTGTATTTCTTTCTCTAGATACTCTCTCGATGAGGGCTTTAGTGTTGTCCTATAAGAATGGAACTTTCTTCCGATTAATTAAAGGAGCTCGCTTTTGGATGAGTGCTGCTTGTACTCACTAGAGCTGATTACAATTGACTTAAGCATCTAAGAGCTTATAATGGACTGCTGTCCATAAAACATACAATAAAATCACTCTTGAGTGTAAAGAAGACTTTGGAATGAAAAGTTGCGTAGATTTAAACTTCCATTCCTTCCCTCGCTGATCATGGTACAACCAAATGGTTTGAACACTTTTATTGGACGTATCAAAATGTCTATGAGATGCTCAATGATCTGCGATCTTCCAGAGCTTGCGTCTTCGATCATTGACAGCTTATGAACAACTGTGAAATAATATTAATGGCACTCTGCACAAGCAGAAAGTGCTCGAAGTTTGGTTGCGCATCGGGAATTTCCGATTGAAATTGAATTCTAAACTATCTAAATTTCGAAGCATTAATGGCATTTTAATCGAAACTGGATTAATATATGTAAGCTAGACAAGCTGTTGCTTATTACCGTATTTTACATAAAAGATAATTATTTTCTCTCTATATAACGAAGACCCTTTATATCGAATTGTAACAGTCTTGAACCAAATCTGAACTATGTATAAAGACAACAGGCAGACAACCGCAAATTGGAGATTTTAAAGATAATTAGACAATCTCGACAAAACAACAAAGCCATCACCAATAAGATCAGAAGCGATTTTAAAAGCTAGTGACTGTCTATAAAGAGCCTATGAATGGAAAATTCATAATGCAGTCCATTACAATTCTCATCTGTCTATGAAAAAAATAACGCTATGGGAGTTGTGTGATATATTTTATTTACAAAGTGTTCAATTTAGATCGTATACGTTTTTAATGTTGCAATATTACATAAATAAATTCTGTTTGTATATGACGTTTAATTTAAGATCAAGTCTATAATAGCGGTTATTCGGGTATATATATATGATATAAAATTCATTAGAAGGGTGAAATACAATACAAATGTAATTAGAATTTATATTCAATGTTGTGATTTAATCAAAATCATATCGATCAGTTTATATTTCAATTAATTCAATTACATATCAAGTTCATTATAAATTGAAACATTATATTATAGAATATTTTGGTAAATGATCAAAAATTTCAATCTAATAATAAAACTGTCGAGACCTGGTGACTTTATGAAATAATCTTATAGCATGATAAAATCTTAGCATAAAATAGTGATATGACAGTTGTCGGATGTTGCTCTAGTTAGTTATAACGGTATGGATATTTTCCGAAATACAGATTGTCCATTTGTTGCAAACCTGTCAGAATTTAGCTTCTCTACAAATATATATATTGAAAAAAAAAAAATATATTCTAAAATTCCTTGGAATCTTATTAATGGAAGCTTCTTACAACCATTTTTAGGCGCGGTTTTGTCCCGATTTAACGAGCTTTCATAATTTTTTCAAATCTCAATGTTGAAGAAAATTGATATTCTGTCTATGCCATTTGCGCCTATACAGGTTGGTCCTCCAGAGGATTTACTGGTCTTGTAGGAATTCTAGTTTTAGTGGAGGAAAAATGCATTCGAAGATCTAAACTTTGAGAAGTCGTTTTAACATCGAAATGTTCTCTAAATATCACACTCAAGATCATTAAGTCCGTTTTTAATTTTGCACCCACTAGAGCAAGAGTTACAAGACCAGGGAAGTCTTTGTTGAATCATTCTGTACATAGAAACAGAAAAAACTATTGGAAACTGTAACTTTGATCCCTTCAAAAGAGCTCAGATACCAAATTCTATTTGTATCCAACAATGGATAAGAGTTAGAAGATACAAATGTGTCAAATTTCCTGTATAACAAATATCTAATTTGAATTATGCAATGAGAGAAAGAAGCATTAAACTCAATGTTCGAGTCAAATTTATACTTTAAATCTTATCGAAACAATTTCAGATAATCACGATTTTGATATAAATTTATAATCCATTTTTAAGAAATTTATAAGAAACATCTCATACGAGGGCTGATCCAAAAGTAATAATTTGGGGATTGTTTCCCTCCCTAGTCTACAGTTGCATAATCACAGACGACGGACATATCACGATGGACGATTATCCACGTCCTAAACCGGAGAGAATGTAAGAAATGAAATCTAGCTTTAAGTGACCGAAGAGTCACCATCAGACATTAAGCTGAGGTCAAGGGATATCAAACGGCAATGTTCAGAGGATTTTCAACGAGGAACTTTATATGGACAAAGTGCTCGCACGTAGAGTACCTAGACTGAAGAACACCGAACAAAAGAAGAAACAAATCGACATATCAAGAACAAATCTTGAATATTATCAAGTTGATTCGGATAAATTATTAAATCAGTTTGCGACAATGGGTTTTGGATTACTTATAATGGTGGCTTATTAGGAAAAGCGAGTCACTTTTACAAGCTCTCGTACTACATAAATAAGGCGAGACAAGCTGCGAGCTGGAATGCTGTTAGTCGAACACTCAAGCAGATCAAGCTCCCAACGACTCCTGTTACTCGCCTTGGCTTGAGGAGCAGCTCACTGGTAATAAAATTGAAGACAATAGGGATGTGATGACCGTTTTAGAAGCATTTTGTTGGAGAGTTTTCTTTCTAACAAGACTCATGCTGTAAACAAGAGATGGACCAAGTGTATGAATTTATTAGGAAAGTTTGTTGAAAAATAAATTATGTTTTATCTAATACACATTGTATTTTGTTACTATTATTACCTATTACTTTTGTGATGACCCCTTTCACAGATTTATATTGGGACAGCCTGTATAGACGTAAATGGCAGGATTATGAGTATAGTTCTAAAAATCCCAGCCTAGACATTTTTCACTATAAAATCCATTTTAACATAACACCACTTCTCACTACTCAAGATCCACTGCCATTATTGAAAATAAAACTATTCTTATTTTTCTACAAGAATTTTTATAAAGATCCAACAATTTCCAATATGAAAAAAATACTTTTCGAACTTCATTATTTTTAGGCGTTACAGAAATTAATCTTCAACACCATTATTATATTGTTTACTATATATTTTTTGAGTTCATGTAAATTTGTTTAGTTCGAGGTGAGAAAGTATAGTTTGTCGATATAGCCATTCTAAGTTGTATATAAAGGAACTTTGCAACTAAATAGAGGAACAATTAAAGTAGGGAACACTTGTGCACTTCTTGTTCGTTTACTAACTATAACAACCCTCATTATTTATAACCGTAATATAATTAGCAACTTTAATTTATATCTTGATCATGTGTGGTTCAGTTAACTGAAACTTTAATATGTGTGTAGGTATAGAACGATATTAAATGAGAAAACTTCTATCATATATAAAAAAAATACTTTATCAAATTTTTGTTTTTACATAAATCCGTACAATATGTTAGAACTCCCGTCATTCCCTTTCTATATATGTGTTGTTGGACAATTGTATCAACTTTAATATGAATGAATAGCAGGTCTGCAGTTGAAAGCTATGATATAAATGAGCACTTGTGTCCCAACATTTCTGTTTTATACAAAGATTTAACCTCCGATTTCTCTCACTTTATATGTTGTTTTATTATAAAATGTGTGTATATATATGTATTTATGTCATTGTAGATTATGTTCGCTTCCAAACCTCTATAACCGCATGTAACAGCCAATATTTATGGGAATTTTGCTAGAGTATACAATGGTTCGCTCGCTACTTGTATATTATGTCTATTTATCAATGATTTATTCGAACTAATATGTTCATTATTGAGTTTCTATTATAATTTGAATATTTTAACAAAGATGCGATCCGCTATATATTCAACTATTAGCTAAATTTTGAATATTGATTAACTATATACACAAATTAAAACAAATAACTCTAGATTAAAGTTTTATTGAAATTCCTAAAGTACTATTTCCAAATAATATAATTATAAAAGTTTATGATTAAAATATAACTAATTTAACTATGGGTATATGTAAACGCAAAATAACTCTAATTAGTTATCAATAATTAGATTTTAATTGATTAAAACCATTATTATTGTCATGTAATACAAATTTATCAATTTATTTGGCGTTTACTTTACAAAAAACAAAATAAAGGTGGTAGAATCTATTTCCTGTAACTTTCCGATTGCTCCTCTTCTTTCTTCAAAGCTTGTATCAGTATTGTTGACAATACAACATTGATAACCTGCGAAATAGAAATAAAATAGTATTTTATTACGAGCCATATATAAGAGTCATTCTTTGGAAAGTTATCAATGGTGGGATTGCGTGTCAACAATATTATCATTTAATATCCATTTCTATTAATGTAATTTTATTTTAGTGAAACACTAGAAATACAAATCCATATAAAAAATTATTTAATAATTATAATTATATATGATAAAGACTTTTATTATTGGCATAATTTCGTATTAATGTGAACATGGCAAACTAATCTACATAAAGTTTGCAATTATGGTGAATAGATTATTGTGGGGTAGATGAAAGCATGTCGGTTTACATAACTCTATGAGTGGAAGCTTTACAATTTCAAGGCGCCTCCACCATAACGTGCAAAATTGTGTCTATTGTTTGTTTGTTTTTTTTCGTTTGTTTGTAAATTATTGCAATAACACCAAGATTTCTTCTTCAAATCTAACTTTCTCAACATTTGTTATGTTGCAAATTGTTTGTGAATAAGTTCGAAGAAACTATATATAGTTGTCACAGTTATTTAAATTATAACTTGGAAATTTTATATAAATTTGAAATTGTCTTGAAAATTTTCGGTATATCAGTAAAACAAATTGGTATAGATATGATACCGAAAATAAACAACGCAACAATGTTTATAACAAGAATTGTATAATAGCGGTGTGAGCTTTTTGTAATTTTTCAGTGTTTTTTTTTTCTTTCTCCATCGCCAACAGTTGTGCCGGTAGTAATAGGTAGAGTAGTGTATATATTAAATTTCCCAATCTTATTTCGCAACATCTGAAAATAACACAAAAAAAACAACAACAAGCAACAACAACACCATCCAATTTGTAATGAAAATAATTCAAAAATAGATTAGAAATATAATTTTCGAATACCGAAATTTAATAAAACCCAAAATAGTATATAGCCTGTTTATATATTTCCTAAAGTTATTATAAACTGCGACATTATACATATAAAGTCGTTTTTCGTTAAATTAAAACAAGTCAAGATAGCGGTCTAGAATTGTTTAATATTTCCATAGTACTAATTGAATTTACCAAGACCTATTAATAAGTTGGCGAATTTTAACGTTATATTCATTGGTTTATAATTTGGACTTGATTAAAATCGGCACCATTGTTTTCCATAACGACATAATTTTCTAGCTGCGTTTCAACTTGAACTCACAATACAATAAATCATTTTTTTTTTCTATCTATATAAGCTAATTTGAATTATGACAACATTTTAATTTATTTATGTTTTACTCGATAGAGATCTTTGAGTAAATTGCATTTTTAAATTAAGTCTTGACGTAGTTACGTGATTTTATGAAAAATTGAGTATGAAACTGCACTATTATTAAATATACATATCGAATGAGTTGTTGGAGACTTAAAAAATGCTTGTTTTATCATCGAAACGACTTTAGTGTGTTATATAATCGTAAACGTTTTATCATTTTCTGTTCCGTATGTTGAAAAACCGGATGTATATAATACTATATACATACATATATATATTTACCAATAGATAGAATTCTATATGCTATATAAAGGTATTTACAGATTCTTCACACGTGTCCCAAAACGTTTTCAGTTACAATTTTCTTTCTATACTCTCCAATCTACAATCACCCCCAAATTCTCCAATCTTCGTTCCTTTTATATCGTTCAATAAACTGTATGTTGAGCATATTCAAGTTATCATTCAAAATAAGCGACCCTTAAACGTACAAATCCATACAATATGCAATCATAACAAAAAAAAAAAACTGCCTCTCCCCACAAAAAAAAAACAAAACCAAATCTATTATATGGAGAAAATTGGAGAGAAAAAAAAATTGAATATTCGACAATTATTTGTTGTTGGTATTTCACTATTGACGACCATTTTACAACTTCTAAATCTATAATATTTCTAATATTAGAACAGTAGGTATTGCAGACAGCCGAAGTAATCCCGCTACATATATCTCTATCATTCGGATCAGTAGCCATTGATTTAAAAGTTCTTTTCGATATACAATATATAAGACCTGGTTTTCTTTAATATATAAAGACAAACATCTCTGGTTATTTGTGAAAAATCCAATTTCAACAATTTGTCATTACAACACAATCAAAAAATATCTAGTTAAAAATAATTAATCAAATTTCGTTGGAATTTATTTAGAAATATTTTGCTTTAATTTAATGAAATATAAGGGTTGTATTCTATCATACTAAACGATTCAATTTGAATATGTAAAATAGTTACTATATACATTTAATATTCACATCACAAAATCTCCTTACGTCGATCTTTTTTCTCATCCTATTTTATCCATTTCATAACCACCCATCATCATCATCATCATCATGACTAGCAACAGAAGCAGCTATATAACGAATGAAAAGATGTAAACGAAACAAAACAAAAAAATCCTTAAAAACGATTACATTCAACGTATATACAAATTAAAAAACAAAACAAAAAAAAATTGCAACATCTGCAAAACCGTCGTTTTATAGAATATTTCATTTCCTTAAAGTGATGGCGGTGGTATTTCAACTAAAACAAAAGTATAGATGTAATCCAATTATAGTGCTTTGCGAATATTAAAGTTCCACCCCTGTATAAAATATATTATTGTTGTTTAGTGGGTGCGACGTATGCCAGGAACTGTTTTGTGGATTATTTATTTTAATTTGAACGTCAGCACATTTTCATGCTGATCATAATATAGATTTTTATTTTGTTTTGTGTTTTTGTTGTTCGAATCAACCTTAATTTAGTAATTTTTTTTATTGACGATGACTGGCTTGTCGGTTTGTTAAATTTAATGTGTGCATTACATTATCACTTTATCACAAAATAAAAATCTAGAATTGACAAGATTTCCAATTAAATTCCTTAGTCTCGATCACTAAACTATCGATTTTCATAATTCAATAAAAGTCATTTCGACATCTGAACTCTTTATTAAAATATTAATGGATTAAAGTGTTGGAATATAAGTTGAAATTGTTGAGAAATGAAAATGCTAGATTTGCACTTTGTTGATTTTATGTTAGTCCGGTTATTCAGTTAAAACGTCTTCAAATCTACATTACGTAATGAAGCACCGTGGAATGAATAATACATTTTCATTTCAAATTAACAGCTCTTTGTCGACGAACCTTGTACAATATTCTAAAATCAGTACAACTATCAAAATATTCTATTTTCTTTGTTCATTCGACAGCTTTCAATTAATAATAGTGTTTTATTATAAAATTTAATTATGTATTCCATTATGACATTAAAAATTAAGTCTGTTCGACAAACTGACGCAACTCATTAACAATTTATCATATTTTTGTTGTTTTGTTTTTTTACTCTTTTATTGCCAACTTGATAATAACCTGGCTTGGTTCATATACATGAACCAAAAATGGAATTAGATTTTTGTACGTTATTGTTTGGAATGCTTTTGGTAATGAGCCATGAAATTGCAGCAAACTCAAAATACAAAATTGTCGACATTAATGCACCATAACGCATAAATTAATTATAACACACTAAATCGCAATGAAATTCTCTATATATCTATATCTATTTCAGCTTATTGACGTTTATCGCAGATTAATGAAGAAATAAGTTCTAGATGTATTATCAATTTTACAATGAATTTCCCAAAGGGCAAACTCCAAATATTAGTTTATGTTAAGCTATTTTCCTTTTTTTTCCCACTCGAAGATTGTTTTTATTGTTAGAAAATATCAAATCTATCTATAGAGTTTCGTGTTGATTATATTGAAACTATATAATAAAGTTGTAAGCACCAATGAAATTTACGTTAGAATGTTCTCTCTTCAACTTTTTAATCCCATCAGAATTGACTGAAAGGCATAATTGTTTTTATTAAATACCTCGAGTTGGTCGTTTTTTTTTTCTTTTCTTCTTCCTACTTTTATTACGCTATTGTCGTGCTTTTTGTTCAAGAAACAAGACTTGCTCGTAACAAAGCTAATAATGTAAGCTTGCATTCCGGCTAACGATGTCCATTTGTTAGGAACTTTATTTTCGTCAAGTTTACTAGTTCCAACCTCTTTCGTTTCTCATAATAACGACACTATATACGCTTTTAAAACCGAAATAAATTAAATAATAAAGATAAGGACTACGGAATTCGTATGGCGTATTCCAAAGTTATACTATCGCAACCTCTCTTTCTTTCTCTCACATTGATTTATCTTCTTCTGTTTATTCTTTGTCTTGAAAAATTGATTAGATTAATATTGTTGACAATATCTAATTTAAGAATTGAAAATTTGACGTTACAAAATCTAACAACAAAATGCAATTATAAATTATTTTGAAACAATGCACGGATAACGAACAGTTCTATCTCGAAATTTGATAATCTGACAGAGCTCAACACATTTCTTATGCCGTGAAAAACCGATAAATGCTGGTTGCGGAAATGATTCTCCTGGCGCCTCCACCATAGCACGCAATTTTTTATTAAGTATATAGCTCGAATTCCTTTATGCAACGATCTAGAGGAGAACTTTTAGTATCTATACGAAAATATGGAATCTATCTTTTGATAGATCTATTAAGTTTTGAATAATTCTATGAATTTTCATTAATCTAATCGGATTTCAGTTGGTCTGTTGTTTTAACAAAAGTAATCTTGGAAACGATCTCTGATTGTTGTGATCTTTGTATCTTCTATAATATATAACAGTTACGTGCTGTAATCAAATGAATCCATATCAAGAACGGATATAACTAGACGATAACATTCTCTACATTGTATAAACTTCATCAAATCAATAACTATAAAATTTTATCAAATAAATTTAATTTATTTTTATTTTAGAAATGAAGCAATAATATAACACTGCACCTATATTATTTCAACTCATATGTATGTATATATGTTTATGTATATATATTTTTCTTGTTTATTCGAAAATGTTTTCAGGGCAATAAATTTTACGATCTCTACCATTGAATCGTTATTTGTTTGTGGTTTGTGTTATTAGCTTTCAAATAGCCACAATATTGGCAATAAATGTTTAAAGAAAAGTACCGGCGACCACCAACAATCACCCATTTTACATTCCTATCAAGTTTATATGAAGTTATTAAGTTTTACAATACGTTATCAAACAACTTTTATGTTTATTCAATCTAAAGATTAGCAAATTTCATATTGTCAATTTTGTGTTTGTTCAAGTTCATTATAATCAAAAAACAATCTACCATACAGACACACACATAATTTAATAAAAATGCAAACGTTCTAGATTCTTCACAATAATATGGTACTTAAAAATTTAACAACACTCGTATATTGTCAGTGTGCAATTCTGAAACCAACCGGGAAAATGATTTATTCCGCTTGTTAAACAATGATATTTCCATGGTTATTATACGAACAACGTCCGTTTCCAGTATTTTTCCTCCTCGATACGAATAGAAATTTTGTTATATCATTTTAATAAGATCCGGTTGAAATTATAACCGAAAGTTCGGTATATAATCATGGAAAAAGATTGAAATTTTGTTGCTTTATTTCTCGATTTTCATTTCTATTCGTTTGTTTATTTGTAATACAAGTTGGAGAAATATTCGAATTCTCAACAAGTCTTTTTATAGTTGTTCTACGGTAATTCTTAATCCGTCTCCCAAATTAATCACTAGAAGTATATAAAGTTTTGCAAGGATTGTGTAGCTTAAAGATAAAAGAGAACATAAATCCAACAACTAACAAAAGAATCACAAAAATCTTGGTGTATTTTTAGAGAGATTAGATGGAGAAACAACGAGCTATCCAACAAAACTCGCTATCAATAGAGTAAATCTTTAATTTGTTCCAATTGCAAATAATTAATTTATCTGAAATTCATAATGAAAAAAATAGTGGGATACTTACGTGAAGGAAACAAACGGTCATTGCTAAGCCAGCAACCCATGAACATTTCTGTTCGAAAAACCACGTTAATTCATCTACACAACCGTGAAAATATGGGTTGCCTGTTACAGTATCTCGACATTCACTTGGTAATGGTTGATGTAATGACAGATAATCGTTAGCTCCATCGGCGCCGCAACAAGCAATCTAAAACGATAAAATAAGAAGCGAACGGAATTATACACGTTTCGTAGCTATTATAAAGCAATAAATAGAAATAATGAGATTTGGAGCTTATCATACTGGAGTTGTACATTGATTGAAGTGGTAATAGCTTCACAAGAGAATATTCAATTTTGTACGTGACAATAAATAGAAGAATCACCTATCCATTTTAATTTTGAAACTTCACTATATACGATTTTCCACGTTAATAATCAATAATCGATTGAAATTATTGCGAAATAATTCTTTACTACCTAGCTATTATTAAACAATTTTCCGTATTATACCGAATTAATAAAGGATTCGGTACAGATTAAACGATTATTTCGAAATACAATCGAATGTGAATTTTCTTGAATGAATAATCAAATACTTTAATGCAGGTATAGTTAGAAAAGCTGAAATTATCTAAATTCCCGATTTGAATATTAAATTCATAGTGTCTATGGTTTATCTTATAATAGAGTTCCCGAGGCTAGAATAACTCATAATAACAGAATATTAAGATTCAAAAATAAATTTGGAATTTCATTTATTATTCCTTTTATTCATCTATTATTATTTTTTTTTTCTGAAACATTTATATTCATCAAATAACAGTGAGATTTATTCTTTTGATAACACAAAATTATATTTCAAGTGCTGTACCGAATACGATAGAAATTATATTAGAGCTTATTCCATCCATCAAGTGTTTGAATTAACAAACAAAACAAAACAAAACAAAAAAGAAAAGGAAAAAGAAGCATTGAATTTTCTGAACGAAATATAAAACTCAAGGCGATGTATTATAAATAAGACCTTATTGATAATAATAAACTCGACGTTTTAGAATTTTATTCGGAAAATCTTTTACAATTGAATGAAATGTTGGAAATATCAAGATACGATTCAAATTGGAATTTCGCAACATAATCAAGACTGATATTGATTTGAATGTTATTTTTTGTTTTTTTTTTTTCAATAAAATCTATATGGTTACGAAAAAATAAGCCATTGCCATCACAATATCCGACAAGAACTAATATTTATCTAAAGCTCTGCTTACTGACAGTGTGAAATGGCGGTAAAGCTTGTTTGCACAATAGCTAAAGCGTCAATACAAGCTAAATGAAGTTTGAGTTGCACAGTTAAAGTACACTGTATAATGTCATTCGAGAACCTAATTGTTATTATTCGAAAGTATTCGTTATCTCTATATATAAATTAAATTTTATTCGATTCATTACTTACATTTTCTTGGATTATAGCTAATGTTTGACGTGAAGTTTCATTAAAACTATCCATAATCAAACGGCGCATACTTTCCCGTATCCTCGGTTGGAAATGCGAATCTCGTGCACTATTATCCAAAAGAACTGCAGATCCTGCCATACCAAATATAAAACCGACCACTTGAGTGCCTATGTACTGTGAAAAGTCAAATAATAAAAAAATATTTTCATTATTATAGACCAAAAATATAAATGTTTATACTGTTCAAATTGGGAACAATTTACCAAAATTGAGTCTATATCGTATGTATTGAATATTCAATTGCAAGTTAGATGGATGAATTAATGTTTTAGATAAATCGGGTTATTCTACCCATTGCATTACAAATAGATAATGAGAAATTGGATAGATGTCTGTATTCTAAGTTGCTTGTTTCATCTTCGTTAAAATCGAAATTCTAAACTATATTCAAGGTAGAATCAGGATTCCGTTAATATTAAATTGAATAAATGGAGCCATTTGTAATATAACTGTACAAAACAGTTTTTTACAGCTATATTTATCATAATTTTATTACAAAAACAATTTATAACTGTCCAAAAAATTGTTCTATAATACAAACAATCAGACATTTCGGTCAGCTAAAAGTGATTTGTTGATCTTATAATATTTATTTCAATATTTTCATATCGACGATTTTTTTTGTCTTATATAAACCCTTCAATCGTAACACTACAGCTTTAAAGTTGAACAAAAAGTTGTGCTAAATATTTAATTATCAATTTTTATTTCAACAATTCGGCCTCTAATTCGATAATTTACAACTCATTCTAGAAACTATCATCAATAGACAAAAAAGTCGGGTGGTTGAGAGGAACAGGGATAATAAGAGCCCTTTTAGAAAGACGTTTTCAAGTCAAGTCAAATCAAATCAACGCTGGTTAGCAAATACAACAACCGTTAATAGTACTTCGTCAATGATCCTATTTTTTATCGAATAATAAATATAAGATGATATTCGATTATTCTGTGCCTAGTTTTCTATATACATGTATACGTAGAATTGATAGCATTTGAACGACGTCTGGGTTACAATTAATGTAGCGACAATGCAGCAGTAATATATTCGAATTCTGGTAAAGAACAAATTTATCACTGCTATTCTGTCTCTATTCTATCCCAGTTTCGCTATACTGTATTTAATGTATTTATATAGGAGCAACTGTTATATTGTGCGGATGTGTGTGATAATTTCTGATGTAATGGAAACAGTTCGTTGGTTCCACTTTAACTTATCTGAACAACACCTGGGCTGTCTAGAATCTACAGTTTCACCTAACTAAATCTCATGGGATTTCATTAATGTTGACCCAACTATACATACATGTATGAAATATTTAAATTTTCTAAATGTATATACGAGTATATATAACAACTTTTGTACAATAGAAAACATTAAAGAGAAATTTCAGTTTCTTATTTTCACAAAGTTCTCTATTTTTAGTGAAAATACGGAAACGTGCATGCTACCGATTCGGTCACAGTATGCCAACAATTCACATGCAAGTTACGTGCTCGTTAGTTTCACAAGAATAGAATAACTCATATATTTCCTCACAGAATGGTACTTTATAAGTATAGACGCCAAACGTATATATATATATGGAAGGGTGGTCGGTCTAGAAAACTAAAGTTATCGACGTTTTGTTGAAACCACTTTCACGATAATAATAACACTAATCATAATAATAATGATAATCACGACTTATTCTTTTGGAGTGATTGAATAGATGGACACTGATTCGAATCTTATACGAAGAAAAGACTCGCATTAATACAGCAATTGAAAGATTAAGTTTGCCATGGAATGGAGAGGGTAGAGGACTTTCAGATTACAACAGTTTAGAGAGAAGGTTTCGTTGTTCCTTGAAACATAAGATTTTGTATGTGCAATTGAAGACCAAAAAATACAACCTGACAAATGACACCGACCCACGACACTTCTTCATAACAAACCAGATATAACACTAATTGACAAAGAGTAGAAAATATAGCCATTCCATCCTCTCAAATTAATTAATTTAGAAAAGGAAAAAATAGAAGATATATCGTATTACTTCTCGATATCACAATTATATCTGTGATAATATCTGCAACTGGGATAGTACCCCAATCACGTAAAGAAAGTTCTTGAACAACGATTAGCCATAATTATTACATCCCAATCGAATACTTTCATTGCCTTAGTGCAAACCCGTAAGGAATTTTAGTCTTCGTAGAATATACGAAAGAAGCAAAAATAATAATAATGGTAGTGATAAAGGAGTGGACACATTCACTTTTGCTTCCCGTATGATTAATTTACGTCAAATTGTTGTTTTGCTTGTCGTTTACAAGTAACGTTCAACAATTTTTCCATCGACTAAAAAGCAAAACAATATTATAAATAATTTGAATAACACTCTCCAGGTTGACATTTAAGTTTATGAAAACCAACCAAATCCAACTGGATTTCTGAAACTATAGAAAATAATAAAAATAAAGAAACTTTTCGTCGGTTAAGTTGAAATATCAAATAGAAACTTTGATGAAACTTTAAACTAATACGATTTTATCACTTATAAAAGCTTTAAAGTTTTTGCTATATCATGTCATCTACAACATGAATATGGATTAATCAAATATACTACACGCACTCTAACAACAAAATGTACGTATATATAGAGAAGAACAAAGAGTTTTGATATTGTTGTAATTTGTGGGATTTATAGGCCTTATCGGCTAAATAAGAATGCCAACTTTGGATGAAAACAACATATACTACTGAAGTTGAATAGCTTAACACGCTACTACAGTTGAGATGGTATTCTACTTTATTATATATTTTTTTTGATAAAAGATATAATCATAATGAACAATCAGTTTTTATTACTTTACCAATAGTTTAGTTTATTTTTGGGAAGTAAAAAGTAACGGTTTTGTTGTGAAAAAGTATAAGGATCGTTATCGCCAAAATCAGTTTCCAAATTATAACTAACTCGCATGTTTATCATAAAAAATTGTTGAAATTCCACAAATATAATATCTGCTATGTTAGGAATGCTAAATATTTTGTTACAACTCTAGTGACATTGGAATTATTGATAATGATCTACAGGGGATGAAATTTTGAGACGGAAAGTCCTGAGACATTATTGCATGAGACCCACCGTTAATTAGTTATTAATTAAATGAATTAGCCAATAAAGAAAAAGTGCGTAGGCGATAGACGAAGTAAAAATCAGTCGGGATGAGCTAGACGGAGGGAGAGACTGTGAGATATGAGATATGCCAGCGGTGTGAGCTCTGTCCACGACCGTAGAACGAGTACATCTGGTAGAAGGGAGAGCTCACACCGCTGGCATTCCATAGTCTCTGTCTCCGCCTTGTTAATTTCGATTTATTCTTGTTTCGCCTACGCATTTTTCTCATTGGCTGCTTTATAAAATTAATAACTAATTAACGGTGGGTCACATGCAATAATGTCTCAAGACTTTTTGTCTCAGAATTTTGTCCGCTATCCGCCATTTCATTTAAGTCCACGACTCTCAACTCACCCTGTAAATATAAATAATGAAACAATAATTTCGCGTTGTATTTGCACGCTCTATAATTCCGTACACTAAATAAAACTGAATGCCATATTGTAAAGTTCAATTATTTGTATTTTTTCCTTCGTACAATCTTAATTATAATGATTGGATTTATTATTACAGTGAGTTGGTTGCATCAAATTGAAAGTTTTAATGAAATTCTAGTTTGATGATATAATAGACTGTTCAACTTTCAACTTTAATAATATCATATGAAAATTGATATATCAACTCGTTTTTTTTTTGTATATTGGTTGAATTAACGAAGAAATATAAAAAAAATATGTTGCTTTAGTATTAATTCTATGATTGTATTGGTCTATTTGAGCAATAAATCTAGCTAAACATTTATATGGGGGTAGAATTGAGGCATGTTGTATGGATAAGGGCGGGCGCCTTCATGTTAGTCTAGAACTGTGCCTGACAATAGCGATATAAATGTGTGCCAGGAGATAGATGGTTATTTGTATCATCGATCATTTTGATCAGTTCTGGACTTGATCGAGACAGACTTACGACCAACTGAACGGATATTGACTCAATCTATATATCGATGATTTATATGTAGATTGAAAATAAAATACAATTCCTTGATCGGAACTATATTTTTTTGAAATCTAGTAAAAATACAATTAAAATTATTGTTGGCAATGTTAGCGTGTCCAAATATAATAAGTAATGGAGTTAATACACCAAATAGAATATGTCAACATCTTTTAAAGTAATTGGATCCTAGACTCTAGTGACCGCATTATAGCTTTAACGTACTGAAAACTCATCGGGCATACGTCGTTTCAGCTCATCTAACTGGCAGATAATGCTGTCGACTTTTCCCCAAACAGACTGTTATGCTCTTTCAAGTAAAACTTTTAATCATCGCAAACTCCATAGAGATATTATACATGTAATTAATTCACTTTATACTATTACAACAAATAAATTTCACGTATACATGTGTGTGTGTGTGTGTGTGTGACGTCATTCCTTAGATTTTATATCACTTTAATTAAAATTTCAAATTCGCCATAAATTTCCAAGGAATTTCTTTCGCAAAAAAAAATATCAAACAAAAAAGCCTCCTTAAACAAACACAAAATTGTCATCATAATAAAGCATTTTTATAGCTTAAACGTTTTGTAAATTCTTGTATAAGATGTAAATTGTGACGGTTATTGTATCGATCGCAAATAAAAGTTGGCGTTTCGGTTAACGTTACCAACGCACTATAATTACACAATAAAGTAACTTTATTTCAGTTTAATTAAACTCGGGGTGATATGTCATGGCACGCCCCTAATGTAGGTGTGGTTTTATCTTTTGTTGTCTACATTTCTAATACATGAACTGTATATACCACGCAATCTGAAATCGTTAGATTCGCCAACATCAATAATAAAACTATAGCTGGCAAATGAATCTAAAAAAAAAATAATAATAATAATTAATTGATATTTACCATGTAGATAATTAGATAATTGATGTATGACCCTATGATATGATTATGCATCATGCACATTCTAGTTTGGGATGATAAATTAACCATATATCTCTATATTGAGCGAACAAAATTATTGTGGTAGTTTTTCAAATGAGATAAATGGTGGATGCGCGCCAATTATATCAATTCATTTCAAATTGAGTTTTAATTATTGTGGTCATTTTTCGAATTTCGACTAGAGTGAGAAATAAAAACTGGTGGATGCGCCCGGTTATTATTTTTTCCTTTTCCACTTTATAATAATAAATGGTGGATGCGTCAATTATTTATTTATTTTCGTACAATTTATCATCCGATAAAGAGTACACGTCATTTATTTTTGTTTATTTCTCAATGTTGCACTGATAAAATCAAAGAAACAGGGCACGCAAATGTTATATTCCGTTGGTTGGAATTGAATCTAATTTGCATAATAATGGAAAAGGTGAGTATAAATTAGACAACCCCGACGTATAAAAACAGAACAGCTTATTATTTTATTTTATTTTTCCAAGTCCATTGTTATGATTTATAGAAAACCAACGGCGATAAGAATAGAAAGAAATTCTTCGGTGTTATCAATATTTTGTAATTATTATGAATATTTCATAGGACTTGTATACAATTTTTTGTTTTGGTTATTAGGGTTGAAGCCACAGAGAATTACGGATAATTGTCTAAATATGAATTATCTTGTTTTGTTGGTTGTCGTTCCATAGAATAGGTCTAATGTGGAAGATCATGAGTCAGTTAGTTGATTTGGCCGACTATATTATTATCGACCAAAATAATAACATTCAGTCTTCCACTAACTAAATAATTGAAGGGAAATTTCTTTAAATCTTACAAGACGTCCAACTTTATTTCTATATTTTATGGTTATCACATTTTGTAAATATGTAATTCATGATTGAAAAACGTAATACATTTCAACATTCATTTGAAGCATTCAATATCACTTTGTTTTGGTTAAATTCATTAGGACAGATGTCGAACAAACATATAATAGTACTTTAAGCGCAAGCCCTGAGACCTGACAGAATGAGAGAGAACTTTAAGTGGTGAGGCGTCAAGAGAAATCGATTAAGCTCCAAATGGTTTTTACTTTGAAGTTTCGGGTCTCACTTTCAAAACAGCGGTCGCAATTAAACGATTGATGTTGAGACCATATTATATAATTGGGAAATAAATTTCATATAAAAGAATGTCCAATTCAGCATTCGAACAACATAGAATTATAAAATAAAAATAAAATAAAATATCTCGAATTTCGATTATTATTGGAATTGTTCGCTACAAGATTTTATCAACTAAATATACTATTAATTACAATTTTAGAACAGGTCACGCAATATTCAACTATTTTTCTTTATAATATTCTCAAAATTTAAGCCATAAAGGTAGTTTGGTATGTGGATCTGTTTCAGGATCCGGTAGGACCTCTGATCGTATCAGTTCACAATTACGGAAGATTTAGTACTAGCAATTTGTTGAATGTAATTAACATTTCTGGCTACAATTTAGCTCGATCACTATTAATCGTAGAGCTGTAAGTCTAAATCGAATATTGTTGTAAATAAATAGAATCTATTTCGTGTTGTTGTTGTTGTTTTTTTTTCTGTTGTAGATTAATTCTAGAAAGAGCTTGGAGTTGATTGTGACAATTGTCGACAAAAGTGTATTGTTCTGTCGTTTGTGGGTATAAGGCCGACAGTCGATACAACGTTCTTCACTCAGTTTAAGCCACAGTCAGCTTCATAACATTGGCTATATTGTAATCGCTACTATCTTTCACTATCTTTTATATATTCGATCCCGTTCTATCAACATTATATTTTAATAAAGTCTCTTAACAATTCTATGATAACATTCAAATGAAATCGATCAAGTACCATCACGCAACAATGACGCTGTTCAATGTGATGACGTTTCCATTCGACATTTTCTACTTAAAGACCGCCGTTTGACGAACATCAACTATTACAGACGTAGCAATATCGACGCCCATTGCCAAGCGAAATAGGAATATTAAATAAAACCAGAGCAAGATAAACGAATACAATACAAAGCCAAAAGAGAAAAAAAACAGTACAGAAAAACATTGTTGGAAACTAAATTATTATAGAGTTGAGTTTCACAACGAGAGACGATAGTCGTTTAATTAAATTCTATGAAAAGCCCCGCCAACAGGTTGACTGAAAAGGCCATATTTCAAGTAATTCAAGACAGATCGCGTAACGGTTTCGAATTTTATGTAGACAAATCAATTATTTGTTATATGGCGACTTGGAGAATCGTTTTTTTTTTTTTAAGTTAAAAATTGGAGATTCATGAATGTTAGGCTCTAATATGGAGATAGATTGTTTTTGAGCTGGAATAAATGCGTCGATTAATAAATCGAAAATGATGTCATGTATAATGCTATACAAACAATTTTAGAAACTGTACATAGGCCATGATCTATGGCTATGGCTGAGCAAACACACTGTTCGTGACATGTACTAATTACTATTTGATAACATATACAACTGACATTCACAACAATATTTCAATTTCGATACATAACATGATTTGCATATATTAATAAATAAAAATCCATATTGGGCTCTTCTTTTTTAAGCTCGAATACCCGCAATTATCCAATTTATTTTTTAATATAGGCTTGAAATATAAAATAAGAACGGTTTAAATTTTGTTGCTCCAAGCATAAACAGAATTATATCTAGCAATTTTTAAATTTTATGAGAATGTGGCGGCTAAAACGCCCCCATTTAGATAAGACGTTGTAATTAATAAAGAAGAGGAATAGGGCTGTAATTAAGGAAATTTCATTTTTAACCGTAATAGTTGTTCCTTACAAAAACCATCCACAAGATGAATTCATGGAACTTTCTCCAATAATAATCAAGGAGAATTTAGTATACACATAGAAGGAAGTGTATAGTGTCTGTAATGTTTCCTTTAATAAATTGGGTACAAAATGAACGATACATATACCCTCTGAAATCGGACATTTAATATTTCGATCTAATTAAATTGTGGCTCTATCTCTATATAATAGAATGTTGCTATTCAACATCAGACAATCATTAAATATTGTTAATGTAATTTCCCGTTGGTATAGAAAGCTTTTATGATTTTAACAAAAATAACATTAAACATTTTTATGATAAGAGCAGTATTGAACGAACGACAATTTAAAAACTCTCGAATTTTATATTATATGCGAAATAGTCCCTTTAGAAACATTTTACTAAATTCAAATTTATGGTTCGACTCAATTTACGCATATAACGATTTCTCTCTCTCTCTCATGTTTTATATTAGTCCTCGGTCATAATTCTTCTGCCTAATACCAAACCCCAAAAAAAAAAAGTCGAGCGACATCACCCTCTATCTAATAATATTAATATATTCCGATTCTCACTGGAATATATCCCGATCTTTGAAACTTCTCCCATACATATATCACAAAAGCACATAAATAATAACATTGCAACATGTTCAACAAATATCCCAAACATTTCATATTACCATGTTTTAACGTGTACCGAATATCAGACATTTTCAACGGAATTTAGAGATAAAATTTCAGATAGTTGACACAAAAAGAAAACTCATAATAATTCCAATATTTTTAATTTATGGCAAGCGTAAAATGTAAAACATCAGTGGGATTGAACGAAATAATAATAGGAAAGAGGAGAAAAGAAGTTGTTATTATGAAAAGCGAATTTCTATAACAAAAACCATCTAGAAATATTGTAAATTGCTAGGGAATTCTTATCTTGACAAAGCCAAGTTGAGAACACAAAACAACATGGGCGAATTTTGTACAACCGGCAGATAAAACAAACAAGACAAACAAACGTCTTAGTTGGCGTCGGTTGACTGCTCTTTTATAAATTTACAGAAATATATGGAACGACAAAGATTCTATGGTCAAACATAATGAATATTGTAGCTGATCTTGTAAATATTTTGAACAAAACTAAAATGGCATTCAACTTTTATTAATTTCGAGCATATTCAAGGGCGAAAAATTGAACTGAATTTGGTTTAAACAGGATAAATTTATCGACTTTGCGAAAAGAAGTTAAATTTTCAATGTATTTCATGCATAGTCAGCGGAAGTTATACCTGGATTTAGGTACTATTCGGTATTTCCATAATTTCGAATGGAAATTGCTGAGATAAAATAATTTCTGCTGATCAAGCAATGTATTATACTTTGGTTTTGTTAATTATATATCGATGTGGTTGGAATAATTCACTATATCGAAGAAAAAATGAATTAAAAATATTAAAAGTCGAATAAATCTTGTCCATCAACTAATAGTTTTTCCATAATACAAAGAAAGAAGCAAGTTCGCCACAACTACAACAAAATTTTCTTCGATAAGTAGTCGACCAAGAGTTATAACGCTTCAAAGTTAACTAAATCTCTAATTTATTGAATATTTGTCGAAAAATCGGAAATATGTCATCATTTTGTATAATTTTTATTCCAACTTCTATTATATAATAATTTAAAAAAATATTGAACTGGTTTTGCTGAATTTGCAAGAAAAATTATAAAAATTTACACTTTCTAGATACCCAAATATATAACGAGTGTATCTCGGTATTTTTTCTCTTATAGTTAGCACTGGAGAACATATAGGGCCATAGTTTAGTCCATACATGTTTAAATTTGACATTTGTGGATCTATTTCTCAACAAAAAGTAAGGGGAGTAGATAGTGGCTGGAACAAGCTGCGAACCTACGCCACCAACTGCGAGTAGAAATACCGTGATACACTCGCCATATATATTTTTTAATTAATGACATTTTTATCGTCCAACAATTTATTGAATATTCTGCAATATTTATAAATAGTTCAAAATTGAACTGTTTGTTGTTATTGTTGAATTGTTGAATTATGATTTGTTGAACAAATACAATTATCTTTTAACGATTACCATCGATTTCAACAACTCTATTGAAGATGATAATAATCGATAACATTAGAATAAGAAACAGATCAGCTAAATCAAAATGAATGTGATCGAATAATGGTGGATGCGCAGTAGATAAATAGTTTTTAAAAAAAGAGCACTATTCGAATTAATTATTTTCGATAATTGCAAAGTTTAAATCAAAATTCCTATTATTTCACTCAATAGTTTCTATAATCGATTTTCATTATGATTAATGCACGAAACACTGATTTATACCAATAATATACTTACCACTAATAATGCAAGTGAACTCTCTTGTAAAGCACTGATACATCCGATGAAAGCTACAACCATAATAATAATAGCAGCAATAATAAGAACATAGATACCGATATAGAATTGTAAAGCATCCAAGTTGGTTAGCCATTCTTCAATACTTGGTTCGAAACGTAACCACAAACATAAAGCGAAGATGGAAGCACCAATCATCTTGAAAAAAATACAAAATAAATTAATAACATTATATTATTTCCTGAAATAGGAGTAGTGATATTTTCAAGTCATTTATAAACGCCATCAACACCTGCCTGGATAGTGTTTCTTCAAATAATATGCCCCTTAGTGCCTGTCAATTTTCTGTTCGATTTTTTTTCACAATATACCATACGACAGTCTTTTGGATTAAAAAAGTTGGAAGACAGTTAATCTTCGAGCGCATGCAGACCACGTCAGCATTGTTATATAACGTTCGTATATTATTGAAACTGGACCTTTGCGCTCTTTTATTTTCCAAATAAAAATATAGATGATTGATAGACAGACGTTTTCTATCTTGATATTTGTTAGAACCAATGGCTCCAATAATTCACATATATAGACAATATTGGAAATTCTACTAAATTGCAATAGATATTTTATTGACGAGAAAATTTTATATATAATTTATAACGAATATATAACATCGGCATAATAAAAAGTTGATGTATTATTGATAAATAGCAAACAGCTATATAATTGTAGCGTATAATTAAATCGTCATCAAGTCCAACATGTGTCTACATGCAATTTTAACGGAAACGTCGATCAATTCTAAACCATCATTACAACCCTTCTCAATTTCAACAGCAATCTATTTTTAGTTTTATATCGCTTAATTTTTTAGCCTTATTGATGTTTAACAAGAACAGAACGTCTATGTGGAGACTATAAAATCGAATTTCGTTGTCTACAAACACCAGTAGAGAGGGAAAAAAAACGTATTCTCTTCGTTTTGAAGTGCGAGTGTTTGATTTGGATTGGAAGATGTTTTAGGGTTTCACGTTTAAGGTGATGACAAGAGAAAAAACAGACGGTATACACAATTCCGACACGTATCCGATTAATGTTTAAAAGCACTAAGGGTGAAACGAGTCAACCTTATAAAATCTATTTCTATGTACTTCTGTTTCAAGTGAATCTTTTTTAATATTGTCGGAACGAAATTTCCGGTGCGTAATTCAATCTAGATGAAACATCTAATTAACATGAATAGAATGGAATGCTGTTTTTCTATTCCATACCACAATCGTGTATTACCTATTGTACATATTTAAGTTATATAGCGAAATGGTATAGAATAAACCAAATATATTGAAACAAGGAGACAACGATTTGCCTTGCAGATTTGTGTTGATATTAGGGAATAGTGCAATTTGAACCCTTCAAGGGTTTCGTGTTGGTTTAATGTTAAATAGCGACACCGAAATAGATTTAATGAGAAGAAATATAGAGGAAGAACGGAAGGAATTAAGATATAAACGGGAATATACTGAGACAATACAATGGAAATATAAAATACTCCGTTACTCCATTATGACTTGACTACATTGTTGAAGGCGTTTATTTATAAGATTGACAAACTTTTGAGAATTAATATAAAGGGTAAAGAGTTTTTTTTTTCTTTCGGTAGAAAATTGATTGGGTTTTGTGGCAGTTAAGATTAGGCCAGTTGGGATTACTTTACTAGTCTTGTTAGATTGTTGAACTTGTTCTTGATCCAATTTTGAACAATAATGAGAATTCAACTAACTTTCGTAAACTTTCCATTTAGATAACGATTCGAAATAATAATCTTTATTATTAATTACAACGAATTTCGATTAAGATTTATCTTTTTATCGTTTGATACGGAACAAATTCTATATGGTATATATATCTATGTTAAGATTCCAAATCTCTAGGGTTAAATATAACAAAAGATAAATCGAGTATGTCGTTGTTGACATATGGCAATGCTGTTATCATCGTATTGTATATAGTAGCGTGAACAAGACAGAAAGATACAATATTTTCTACTGTCTTATAACTGATAAGGTTAGTCTGATTGTCGACGGTCGTTATTCAACCGCACACTCAGCGGAATTTTTCAGGATTTACAATCCGGTTTTTTCATATTCAACGGGAATAGAATTGACGTAGGTTCTTCTTTATTTAAAACACAATTTTCGTATCGATTGGCAAAGAATCTCGACGGCAAAGAGTTTATGAATTACAAAAAAAAAAAACAACAAATTTCGAATAGAAGATTTTTTTGTATGAGATGAGAAGCTTTCAATAATGCAATTCGATATCAAGTTTGATATGACTGGAAATAACAGTTTTCCCCCATCAATTTCCTATGGAATCGATTTCGAAAATCGTTAAGAATATGAGACGATGTCCACTAAGCTCTATACTGTACATTAATAGAGTAAACAATCTGGTTGTGCAAACACAACAGATCGGTTTCTAGAAAAAGACTCCAGAAAGTATCTTACATAAGCTACTTATCATCAAACAACAGCTTTACATCTATTGGAAGTATTGGAGAACAATATTATCTATATTCGATGTAAATATACTGAATAAATATATATAGTGTGTAATTTGGTATATATAGTAAGTTTATAGTAATTACACTTGAAGTTATACAGTGTACTCCACAATTGAGGACTTTACTATTATAGATGTGAGGTCATTTGCCAACTGGTAGCACATAAAATCGTGGGAATTTGATTACGACATTTTGCGGTTTAAAGGACACACACACACACACACACACACATACACAGACAAGTGGTGGTAAACTTGAACAAATAGCAAATTTTCAATTTGCTGCACGTTTTGTTTGTTAATTTGTTATATAGCGAGTTAATTTCGTGCAAATGGCAAGAATTGAAATTATCGATAAATTATTTCGGAACAAATCTAATTGTTTTTTTTTTGGCTCCTCTATCGATTGGATTTTTGCTATAAGCTTCAATAAATATACCGTACAATCTTGCTGTACTACTAAACGTAAATATTTTCACAATGATTTTGTGGTTTTTGTTGAATTCCAATTTTCTATCTTAAGTTAAACAAAAACAACTCAAAAAAGAATCTTCTATCAATTTTTTTTCTTTTTTTCATTCAAGAATAATGTTGTCTCGCTCAATACAAAACAGTTGTTACAACTTTACACTACCACGTACAGATTTTTTTCTTCATATCTAATAAACCATAGCTAAACTACAATAATATTTGTAATGAGTTATATAGAAGTAGTAACAGAGTTATGGAGCTATCTTGTACAGGGTGGTCCAAGTTTTACCGCCACCACCAAAATCACCTTTATTTATAATCGTAGGAAAGTAAAAATTGAAAGTATCGAAGAAACACAAATACACTACAGATTACTCTAATTTATAATTAAAATTCATAGTTTAATCAATAAATCTACAGTTTTCAATGGATTTTTGGGATAATTTTTTTCACAAACTGACATTTAATTAAAATATTGCTTGATATTCAAATTAAAGCGAATCTTATATATTTGTTTTCTTATAATTTACGGTCTTGCCCTTAAGTACCATAAATTTATTCACAATTTGCCTGGGACCAACGACTTAGAAGATACTTTGCAACAGGTTCGTATTAGAACCAATAACCAATAACAAATTTCTTTCGTAAAATAGAAACTACAACTACAAGTACGACCCTGAGCTTATTTCTCGTCATTACCTGCAGTACAATGTTTCAAGTCTTGCCAGGTAAAAAGTTGTAACTTCCCCTAACTACTCGATTACGAGAGTCAAATTGTAAATCATTCGCACTTTAAGGCGTGTGATACAAGCGTTAATATAATTAATGAACGAATCAATTTTGAGTAAATCTGTTTTCACAAAATTGTTGTTAGATCTCAACAGCATCGATTGCTACCAAAAAATAGTATTTGAAAAATTTGAAAAATTATCAAGTTATTAATCCGACATTTTATAATTTAGAAATAATTGAACTTCTTATAGTACACATATGGGAAAATTTTAGATTTTTATCAATGTAAATGAGGGTGATTTTGGGGATGGAGGTGAAACTTGGACGACCCTGTAGAACATCTATTATTATTACTACATATTACTTTTATTATTAATTGTAATCATAAATTCTATGGGAATCAGCGGAAATCTATAAATTTTAATTTTATTTTAATAGCATTATATTAATTCGCTAGTCCATTATTAATGTAACTATAATTAATGTATTTCGCTAAATTCCCAAATGAGCTGTATTCGTTACGAACTGTTCCAATCAATCATTCAATTTTTACTAATAAGTCAAAAATATCCATTATCAAATTTTTGTGAATTTTCCGAAAAATTCGCCTACCCTTATATTAGAGAGAGATATAGGAGAGCAATGTTCCACTTAATTAAATCAAATCATTGTATAAACACACATTGATAATAAATAAATGCAATCACTTGATTCGAGCTTAATGAGGTGAAATATCACGATATAGCCGAAATCAAATTTACAATGTCCAATAATAGCCAAAGAGTTATGTGATAATAGATCAATAAAAGAGCACGATTATCGGAACCAATAATGTATCAATCCAAGCAGACATTTCCTAAATCCAATTTCGACAATACAAAAAGAACTGATGCGACTGAAATTGTTCCTATAAACACTCCTTTTCTCCTTACAAATAATGGTTTTTGATCAGATATTTTCATCGATTATAATTCATTTATACAAAAAGAAAAAAAATGTCTTCATATTATATTTGTATAATAATAACGTTTTTATTGAATATTATAATCTAAACAAAACGTGCATTTTGAAATTGTGGGATTCAGCACGTTCAACATAGAACACTTGAACTTTATCAAACAAAAGCTCATCAAATTGAGCCGTTTTATTTGCTTTATAAGAACAAAAATGTTGTTAATCTAGTCGATTGTTGCCGAAAAACTGCAATTCTCTTTTTTAATTGCAATTAGTCGAATAAATAAAATCAACCGACCTGATTAACATTAATTTAAATATGTAGTCCTTTGTTTTTTGGTTTACAAATACCAAATTCAACATGAATTGTGATAGAGGGGGTATTGTTTTGAGTAAACAAAATGTAAACTAAATATTTGTAAATTTCAACAAGATAATTTTGCAGGTTAAAGTAAATTCTAGATATATTTAAATATTAGCTTAATCCAACGATGCTGGTATGAAATTGGAACAATGTTATAAACGAAAAATTCGGAAATATACAATATTCTCGAATTATTTATTTCGAATAAAGAATCTTTTGGTTTTCTCTAATGATAATTATTTGTAAATTTCGAAATATTCATGCAGTATATCTCTTTTCAACTGTAATAGATACCACATATATTTTTCTCCTTTTGTTTACCTCGATGAAGACGAACGAATTCATGAGGGATATAATTAATTAACAAGCCGTATGATTAATTAAATTCCTCAAAGGATAGAAATGTTACTCAACAACATCGGCTTATCTATGTTGTAAACAATTGAATAAATAAAAGATAGACCTAAATTTGAGAGAATACATACATTTAATTAAAAATTAAATAGAGATTGTTTCATAATAAAAGGGACACGTTGCTGAATTAACAGGAAAAATCAATAATAAAATAATTTGTTCTAATATATAGTTTTGGAATCAATAACTTGACATTTACTGCTTTTATTTTTATTTTTGTGATTTGTTGAATGTATCGTCTATTTGAAGATAAAAGGAAAATGGAATTTGTAATAAAATTCCAATATTTTTGTATATTAGATAAAATTTCTGAACGGAGATAAAAGTTTAACAAAAATGCTTGAAATATTTTTTTGTTGTTGTTGTTTTGGTCGATTGCCTTCAAGGGCTTAATAGATTATATACATAGAATCGAGTAATATTTTAGGAAAACGCCTCTAGTTATGTATAAGGATATAGATACACAAAGCCACGGATCTGTGGTTTTAGTTTCTCTTCTCTCAACAGTTTACAATTTAATGCATGGGCATTTAATTCGATACGACGAGACCAAACATGAGCTTATATATAATAAAATGTCGCTATATCTATATATAGCAAAATGGAATTTACCAAGAAAACTAATGGAAATTCTTGAGATTTTTTCCGATTTCCATAAATAAAGCTACTACAAAATGGAGCTCGATTTTTACTCGTAACACTTTCAACATATACAGGGTGAGTTGAAAGTCGTGGACTTAAATGAAAGTGTAGGTAGGGGATGAAATTCTGAGGCGAGAAGTCCGAAGACATTATTGTATGAGAGCCACCGTTAATTAGTTATTAATCAAATGAATTAGCCAATAAAGAAAAAGTGCGTAGGCGAAGTAAAAATCAGTCGGGATGAGCTAGGCGGAGGCAGAGACTATGAGACATTCCAGCGGTGTGAGTTCTCGTTACTACCAAATTTGGTAGTAGGGAGAACTCACACCGCTGGTGTGTCTCTAGTCACTGCGTCCGCCTAGCTAATCTCGATTGATTCTTGCATCGCCTACTCATTTTTCTATTGGCTATTTTATAGATTTAATAACTAATTAATGGTGGGTCGCATGTAATAATGTCTCAGGACTTTTTGTCTTAGAATGTTGTCCCCTACCCGCCATTTCATTTAAGTCCACGACTTTCAACTCACCCTGTAAACATATGTTATAGAATGTAATGTCTAAATGCAATTCAAAGCTCAAATTTTTTTGATTGAATAAATTTCGAAATATATTCGCATAAACAAATTGAGTTTTACACCAACTATTCAATCTCATTTATCTTACTGTGTGTATCTTTAAATAGTTTCGTGTTTCCGTAACCTAATCGTTAAATATAAATATAAATGCAACTATGGTAGATTTCTCTTTTTTCCAATTTTCTAATGCTCGATTTAACCATGGTGGGGGACTATAAACCATCAAGCCATAGTATAGTCGTTTAATTAGTA
>JAZBGX010000424.1:0-32519 GCA_037414775.1 Zonitis immaculata
TATATATTGTGTGATAAGATCTAAAAATTTGTTGTATCATTATTATTATATTTGGGAAAATGGCCAAAATAAATATCGATTGATAATAATCGTATTAGTTTGTTTTAATTAAATGTTTCGAATACAAACATTAAATATTACAGAGATAGATTGATTATTGTCAATTATTATTATTATTATTATTATTATTATTATTATCAAATCTAGTGGTTATTTCCTCAGGCCTTCAATTGTTTGAATATTTAGATGGGATTTAATTGATTCAAACTATAAATATGGGGTACGGTCTTGTTTGTATTTTGATATTACTTGTAAATACAACCGTTATTATCAATTTAATTTGATATTATCAACAATTGAAAATCAATTAATTATTTTTTTTTAATTAATTAAAGTTATTAGAATTTCTAAAATCTTGTTTAAAAATCTTTCCAAAGAATATTTGGAATGAATTTTACATTAAAATCGATTTGGTAAAACTAGAAAACTATGTAGAAAGATGTTATAATATTGAATAGATGTAAAATAGAAATTCGTAACCACTCTAAAATATAACGATATATCAATTTTATTATTATTTTTTGTTCCAAGAAATAACAATTCAAACTTTAATATTACTAATAAAATAATTAATTTAAATTAATAATTATATCACGTTCGTAATAATATTACAATAGATATAACGTATATACAGAATGGTCCACAAGAGGCTTGTAACTCTGGCTCTAGTGGGTGCAAAAAAAATTGCACTCGAAGATTTAAAGTTTGGGAAATCGTTTCAATGTCAAAATATTCCCTGAATATCGCACTTCAGATCATCGAATCCGTTTTTTTTTTTGCAGAGTTCTGCTCTTATTTCTCTTGTCAGTTTTTAAATCCTATATGATCTAGTATAACTTGGACCAATAAATTTCACATACTAAAAGTGAGATAAACAGAATTCCAACACCATCCACCAGAAGACGATAAACGTAGATTTACCCCAAAAAAAAATCAAATTAAAACATTATTTATTTACAATATTAGATGAAAAATTGAAACTAAATCTCACCCTATCTAATAATAATAATAATAATAATAATAATAAATAGAATCAACTTTTAAAAGCGATTGATTCGTTTTTATTGGAAAAGCTCCCGAGAAAATTTCAATATGGTTCAGATGAGTCATAGGCATTTATTGAAATCTACGAAGACGGAAACAAACAAAACTTATCTATATATCCACCCTCTTATATTCTAACATCTCTCTCTCTCTCTCTCTCTTTAAACGTACCATTGATATTACCCCGAAATTACTTCGCATCCCTTTTATCATCAAATAACATAGAAATGACAAGACAAAAAAAATATATATAAAATGAGGGGATGAAATTTCTAATTAAAATCATCAATTTAAGATTGTCGTTTGTTTGTTGTTGTTGTTGTTGTTTTTTTTTTTAAATCGAAGACAAAAAAGAAACAATTTCGTATTGTAACAACGGAAAAAAAATTTATATAACAATATTTGTAATCCACCCTATATCTCGCTATAATTTTTATTAATATTAAAATAATTTAGAACACCTGGAAAACTTTACGAATAATTTCAATTAATTTTCTTTCTCGTTTTTTTTCCTTCTTTCTTCTCAATAATATAAATAAATATAATTTTAGAGAGAATAATAAGAGAAATTTTGTTTATATGAAAACTTCTATAGAGTAATGAAAGGAACAATAGAATTGAACAAAAGGAAACTATTTAATCTGTAACATTGTTACAATTATAGCTTAGAATATTTCGAATATGGAAAACAGAGAGTTGTCTAGAAAGAAAATTATATGATACATATACATATAGATCGTGTGTTTCACCAGAAATGATACAGCTTTCTGTTAGAACTATTAGAACTAATTACGAACCGGTTCAGAGACAGTTCCAGCAGTGAAATAATTTGTTCGAGACATGTGCTTAAATAAAATCGAAATTATACGGTCTTTGTGTGATTTTATCATTCATAGCCGTTTGCAACTATCAATTCAGAACTAGTTCAGATATTAAAGCATGCGCATAGAAGCTGTTTAATCTATAATCACAAAAATTCGGAATTGTTAGTTCCAGCCAGTCATGAGCCGGTTCGTAACTAGTTCTAACGATTGGCGAACATAGAAGTGCAACAACAAAATTATATAGTTCTAAACATATTTCCTATACATGAATATTTGGAATCTTATTATGCTAGCTTGGCAGTACAGAACTCATTCGGGATTTGATCCACGAAAATTGTAATTTAAATAATCTAGTTTGTGTTTTCATTTAGGATTTTCAATTCCAGAAGAAAATCTCAATGCAACTGTATTTCAATTTATCGAATCTGAAATTATCGTGTGTTAATTTGCGAGCCGGTATTTCAAGGAGTGCCTGCAAGCGACAAATTCCTAAATTCAAGCCTAATTAGAATGCACATAAAAAAAGCTGTCTCTTCAGTTGTGAAACACTCTGTATGTAAGTACAGTATACTATATTCCAATTATTCTTATTAAAAAATGATTTGATATATAATTAAATTTTATTTTAATTAGAATTATATTTTTTTTGTAATTTTATCACGTATTCTATTTGAAATGTTAAACAACTATTATTATTATTATTATTAATTCATTGTTATTTCCTGGTTAACCAGACCTTGATAAATTCTACGACCTGGTTTCTATATAAAATAAAATATTGTTTAAATATTAAATTTTATGTTGTATAATTATTGGATATAAATTATAAACATCTCTTTATTTCAATAATAAAAATTATTAACACTAAATTTACTTGATGATTATTTCCCCCGTTTTTATGCTGCGAATCACATGTAATCATCATCATCATTAAGGATATAGAGCCTTCTTGATATCGATAAAAAAAATAATTCAAAGCTTATCGTTGTTTGATAATTAAGAAGTCGTTTCTTAAATTTATTCATTCATTTTTTAGTATTATCATCTCAAAAATTACTTTAACGATCTAAAATACAAGAAATAAATTCAATAATTATTTTATTTTTATTCACTTAGGGTCATATCTACGTCGAATAAACTAGAAACAATTTATGAGTTGTTTATTGTATAAGATGCACATTTAGAATGTATGATGCACTTTTGAGATGCCCGCAAGCTACCAGCTTTATGTATAAATAATAAGAGTGAAACGATATGCATATAGTATAGTGAAGTGTCTGAATGTTTGAAACAAAACAAAAAAACTTGTTTGTATTGTATAATGAAACTTACGCGACTTGGCTCTCGAAACGTAACACTATCAGTATATTATAGTCAAGTTGTGGTGGTTAATTTTGTTTTATTATATTTTTTCCATTGTAATTCGTAATAATCTCTCCTAAATCCGTAATTATACAACTAAATCTAACTATATATTTTCAAAATTTTCCAGTCTAATATATCAAGATGGACTTGTCCTTTAATCATATAAGCTTAACTAAAAGCCACTGTTGGCTAACTTAATCTATCTCATTCTATAACAAAATAATATATCTACATATATATGAATTTAGATAGAATCTGGAATTAAGGTACCTATAGTTAGTTTGTTTTTTGTCATAATGGCTTTATAGTAATTAGTTCAGGTCATAACATTTATTTCGAAATCTCGAACTTTTACAATTAAATATTATAATAATAATGATAATAGGAGAACAAGATAGAGATTAAAATGTAAAAATAATTTCTTAACGTCTATTTGAATTAATTCTGCACTGTTGCGTATTTTAATTAAAAAATTTAATTTATTGTTTTATCATTCTCTAAAAAATAACAAAAAAAAAAAAGAATCGTAATTTACACATGGTAAAATTTCTATAGTTATAATTTAATTTAATATATCAAATAAGTCATTGATGATAAATGAATTCAAATGAATCATTTAAATGATTGTGACATATTTGTTGGGGGTGTAATCAATTTTATTTTATAAATTTAAATAAATATTCTAAAAAAATAAAGAATAAAAAGATTTTGTATTTGTTTTTATAAATCAAATAAATTCAAATTAAAATAGCTTTATGGGATATATACGAGGGATGAACCAAAAATAAAATACACTGTTTATTAGATCTTAACGAATCAATACATTTAGTCAATCTTCCTCGAAAGCACGAATTCGTTTTCTTCCCCAAAATTCTTCTACAGAGGCTATCGACTTGATATTATGTCCAAATTCTCAGGCCCTGAGCTGCTCCTTAAGCCAGGACAAGAGATAGAAGTCGTTGGAGACTAGGATGGATGTTCAAGAAATTCAAAGCCCGTTTTATGATTCTGGCTCGCCATTTTTTCGCGATAGCCTCACGCAATCTTCTTATTTGATCAGTTTAGTTAGAGCCTACAATAATGGCTCCGTAATCCACCATAAATATTGTCTCGAATCTCAAAAAATCGGACACCATAACTTTGGAACATGGAATTTGTGACTTTGAATTTCTTCGGAGTCGGTGAAAACGGTCGTTTCCGAATCATCGATCAGCCTGGTAATATTCAAGACTCGTTTTTTGTTTTTTTTTGGCGGATACCTTATTCATATGATACCTGTGACCTCAGTTAAGTAGATTTGCGTCTTTTTTTTTTGGTGGGACATGAATAGTGATCCATTCGCAATAATGCTCGTCTTCTGTGAAAGTTCTTCCCAGCTCAAACTCTTCGCGGCAGTGTACAAATGTAGAATATGTTCCCATCAAGTTTTTGGTAGACTATTTTTCAAGTAGAAATATTTTATCATGACTAGTTTTTTTTTTACATTTGAAAAGATATGACGGTGTATTTATACAATTTTTTGTATCCGTAACTAGTGAGAATTGAAGCTATCGCTGCCCTATTTTTTTTTAGATTTCTGTAACTATTAGGAATATCATTATATTTGGATCAGCCCTCGTATATGCATATATATACATAAATTGCATTCTTTATGGAATGACCTTTGTATTAAGGCCAACTAATATCATAATAGTCAATATCCTAGTTAATTATTAATATTAATTGATGATATTTGCAACATAACTTAAGGCTTATATATTTATTACAAATTTATCAAAATTATTGAATTTAATTTCCTGGAATATTATTATTATATTGAATCTATGATATGGTAATACTTGGAAAAACCGCAAAAAATTGTTATTCATTGAAATTTCAATAAATAAATGACCTTCTCTATAATATATCTATAATCAGGACTAGAATAGAATATCTTAAAATTTTAGGGGATAAAATGACATCTGCTACATAGAAAATAGTATATATAGCAAGATAAATCTTACTAATACATTATGTTATTAGTAGAATTGGAATTTTTCCTATTGCAACTGCGATTTAAGGATATAAAAGGGATTACTGCAACAACAACAACAACCCTAAAGCAACATTTAGAGGGTGGATACTGATATTTTGCTATGATGATGATGATGATTTTTTTTTAAATTTTATAACACACCTGTCATGGGATGACGCGTTTCAATGACCCCAACATAGTGTCATTACCCCGATATAAAATGATGTTCTATACATCAACTAAACATCTATATATACATTATAGTAACATTTTGTTAATTAAGATGACAATATATCTGCACTATTTCTAATACGGAAGTTTTTATTTGGTATCGATTTTGTGTTGGTTTGTTTTTTTTTGTGTGTACCCCTCCGAGAAATAGATACAATTACCAAATAAAGTGGAAACCGTTCTAAGAAAACAAACGTACGATTATATCGGTTTATCTGGACGGTAGATACTTCAACCTCTTGTGACCATCTGGAAATACAATGAACACTAAATTAAATTCCCAATAAAATCCAAGACTCCAATAAGGATCTAATATAGGAACCAAAAAAAAAAAAACAAAACAAATAGATTCGTACAATACAAAGTTTTAACTTTCGATTAATACAATATAATGATGACCAAATTTTTACAATCTTGCCGTTATAGGTTATAAAACGAGTGTAATCAAAAAATGATTTATTATTGCAAAAATCAGGATTTGAATGTCCTTTTTTTTTTATCCCCAATTTAATGAGTTTTATTAAGAATATTGATTTGGATTATCTAATATTGGAAAAGATACAGTGTGTCAAAGTATCGGCAGAATTAATAAAATTTAATAAAAAAAAAAAAAATAAAGTCGAAAATTACTAAAATTGCTATTATAGTTTCAATTTAGACAACTTTGATGAAAAACATTCTGCAAATTGTTATTAACTACTATGTAGGTGTCAGCGATTATACAGGATGTCAAAATAATACTATAGATGGAATGCAGTTTAAACCTTAAACAGATATCGTAGAATTGTCGAATTCAAATGGAACAATCTGTATCTATATTTCCATCTATAAATAAAAAAGTTTTTTGTTTTTTTATAAATTTATTAAACAAAATTCAACGATAATAAATCTAGGAAATGATGTGGAAATACAACGTTATATGAACATAGAATTAGGATTTAAATCAGAGTTAAAATGGTAACATACTGTCACATACACACATAACTACACAAACATAAAACACCCACCCATTTTCAGATAGTTTGACAATTTATGTGTGAATTGTGGTGAAGACCTTTTAAGTCAGGTAACGATTATCGATGTATTTGTTCATGGTAAATTAAACTAAAGTTATAAACCAGCATCTAAAGGTAATTGTTTACAATACATTAACGATATTATTTCGGTCTAAAAGTTTAATTTAGTCATATTAGAAGAAAAAAAACGATAATTAATCGATAAATTTGTTGAAATGAAAGTTGTATTGTTATATAGTTAACTATACCAACATTTAACCAACAACAAGCGTTCCTCCTACCCCATAAAACCACCAAGTTTCCATTAACAATATTATCAACCCTATCGCAACCATCCCCTTTTTAATAACCATGATACACTCTTTATTTAAAATTATTACGATTAGCATAATAAATATATATATATATTATATATATATAATATAGATATTATGACGAAATGTGATGTTCTTAAGAAATTGATAACACTAATCGGAGGACTATATAAAACGTTATCAAATTAACCTTGATCTTTAGTTGTGATTAATTGATGTTTATTGTGAATTTTCCAGGATGATTCATTCGAAATTATTAGAAATCCAAATTTTTCATCGGCATATAGATTTCCAGTGATGGAATATAGTGGTTATGACATGACACAGGATAAGACTATTAACTACAATGGTGTCTATAAAATTAATCATAATCGCTTTAAATAGAGTGATAGCATAAGGATTATTGGATATTTAAATGGGGTTGATTTTGTGAAACAACTAAATTCGAAATTAAATCTTTATTAAATTAATTTATTTTCTATTCAATTAACAAATAATTATTGTGTTATGAAAAAATTTGATGAACATAAAATTTTTTTCTTCAAAAACTAAACAAAAAAAAAAAACTAAACCAATTATGTGTAACAAATTGATCTTATCATGATTTATAAATTCTTTCATTTATAAACTTTATTTAGTTGTTGTTGTAGTAACAAAACTCGGAAACATCTATTAACGTGAAAAACCATTAAATAATGAATTAAAACTTCCGCTCTTGTCCGGCTTTTATTCCGTTAAGTTACGAATTTTTGTTGTATTTTTTTGTTTTGTTTTTTGTTTTTGTCTTTAGAAAACGATATAAATTCATCAAGATCGAATTGATTTGATTTTATTCAAATTATTGGCGATAAATGGTGGATGCGCCGCTTCGATTTTCCATCGATATTTGTTTTAAATCTTATTGTATGTTAATTGAATCGTCATTCACGTATTGTATTTGAGTTGAATAATTGGACAAACTTACGAAATTTCAACTATAAACTAATTAATGCTTGGTTTACGATATTATTGTATTTGGCGACATGCTATAACGATAATATTATGCTAAATACAACATGAATTGTATCGAATTATATTGAACCAAATTTTTATCTCACAAAAAAAAAGAAACAAGATTTATCCGACAAGAAACTCGAATTAATGAATCTAAATTATATCCGAATTAGTGATATTAGGGCCAAGTACCGAAAAAAAAAAAAACAACAGATGCAAACCCTAAGGAATCATTTATTGAACAATCAATCACGTTTGTATTTTAGCAAATTAAGCAGACAATCTGGTACAATTAGAAAATAAATCACGACTGGTTAAATTACTATAGAGAGAGAGAGAGAGAGAGATAGAGAGAGATTATAGTCCCGGATTATATTATAGAAGTTTTCGGGTTTATATAGTTGATGAATCAGCGTTGGTCCTTCTGAATTTACAATATCCGATAGCTATAAATCTACGAAATTTTGCAGTTATATCAGAAGAAGAGAAAAAAAAAAAAGTGTGGACATATCAAAAATTTTCTATGCATATTCAAATAATATATTAGGTGGGTTAGAAATTTATAAGAAGAGGAAATCTATATCTTTCAACTTCCTATATATTTCATTCGTTGTTATTTGATCAAACGTCGATCAAACTATTGGTATACAATATATTTTTATATGGAAACGACCCGTAAACCTGTAAAACTTATTTTACAACATAAATTATGAAAGTGTCTTGTAAAAATATCGTATAGTTATATATTTTCTTTATATAATCATGAAACTCCATCAACTATACATATAGAATATGGTATTTTGTTTTTAAATTGAGATACTGTCTTATATAAATAGTAAGTTACTCAAGATGCCTATACGTTTGAATAATTTTCAATATCTATAAATAATGCGTAGGTATATAAAACTAACGACAGGGCCGTAACGAAGGCGTGACGAAAAAGGCGTCCTGTCATAGTTGCAACTATAGTGTTTGGAGCGTAAATTAAACTGTACGATCCGCTTAAGAATTGCTCTTGATTCTTATTCCATTCTACTATTCATGATTCGTCACTTAAAAGTTATTAGAAACAGGTTTTTTCCTCCCACATAAGACAACGACATTACTTTATCGTAGTATAAGACATTCGAGCAGCACATTTCATTGTAGTGTGAATAGTACATTTCGGAAGTTTCTCAAGATCCTATAGTACTATGAAAGACCAAAGAATTAGTTGCTATAGAAGTGAATGTCGCGATCTACTATAATACCATTGTCTCAATATTATTGCCAAACTATACGATTCACACAAAAAATGACATATGTGCCACTCGCTTGACGATTCACAGTACCATAGGCAGAGTTTGTAACGCTACCGCCATCTAGGCTAGACTGTAGCAACTTTTCTATTATGAATGCTTATGAACTTTTCGTCTGTGGAAGTAAGTGCGGATAAACTGAATATAATTGGTTTGCTCAATCATCAATGACGATAAGCTATAGTTATTGCTTTTTTATTAGTAGTACGAAATGTCAGAGATTCTGCCGATGTAAGCAACGTAGATTATTTGAAATGTAACGTACTATAAATTGAAATTTTCGATTTTTCTTATCGATATTGGTTTACGGTGGTCGTAATTTAAATACTTGCCATAGGGCATTTGATACCCTCGTTACGGCACTGACCATCACTTTAGAAACCCCGACTGTATATTTATTTACATATTTATATTGAAGGAACCGTTTTTTTAGTTTTGATTATAAATAGTTTGTTTGTTTTTTTTCTATTAGAGCATAAAAGGAATTCCAAAGGTCGATCACTAAAACATTATAAAATAATATTTCACCTAATAATGACTATGGTTATTTTATATACATATACAGGATGTTCCACCAGAGGATTTCCTGGTCTTGTAGGAGAGAAAAAAATGCACTCGAAGATCTAGAATTTGAGAAATCATTTTAACGTCATAATGTTTCCTGAATATCACACTTTAGATCATCGAGTCCGTTTTTTTTTTGCACCCATTAGAGCCAGAGTTACAAGACCAGGAATACCTCTGGTGGATCAACCTGTATACATATAGTAAAATAAAACAAAATTAGATGCGTGTTTAAAACCATGACATGCAATTACCGGAAATAACAGCACATTCTATCTAATATCGACTCAATACCCTTAAAAACGATATTAAAAAAACCTTTTAAATATAATAAAAAATTAGTCACCTGTTTGATTTGAATCACTTAACTGGATAATTTAGTCGTCTCTATATTATCTAAAACTACACAGATAAAGTTCAGGTTATGTACATACAGTGAGCCAGAGTTACAAGACCAGGAAAACCTCTAGTGGACCATTCTGTATATATTTTAAATAAATTACCAACGGCTATTCTTATATCAGACGATAAGAGTCAAAACAAAAATCTAGCACAACTTCCGAACAATAAATTTGAATTAGAGTCTCTATTAGAAAATCGTACAATATAGAAAATCAAACCTAAACAATATATTTGTTGACTACTGTGTGACATATTGACCCCTAAAAATTCAACAACCAAATATTTATCAATTTAATAGAAAAAAAAAACAATAATAATAAACATACCGAATTTAGTCGTATTTATAATAGAAAGAGATAGAATACGTGTTGTTGTTTTTTTTTTGCTAAAATCTAGGTCTAAAACTAACAGTATTCGTGTTCCACAATTCGTTTGCAATTTGTTAGATAAATAAAAAGATTTACAGCTAAAAGCATCACAACGACAATAATAATTGAACGTTTTTATATATATATATGTATAGGTATATATAAGTAAACGAAAATGGAATAGTCAACGTGACTTCCAATACCAAAACCTATACAGCCATGAATTTGTGGCACTATGGAAAGAAAAGAACAGAAAGCGGATTAATTTTTCTAAACTAACGGCAGGAACACACAGAACGTACTTGCAGAGAAATATTGTTTCAAATGGGAGCCGTTACACGAGAAATGTTGAAAATACGTCAGTGAAACGTACATTGTCTTTTTTTATATGTATAAGTGCTCGCTCGTATACTTGTATAACAATAAAGTGAAACGGACGTATTTCAAACATTCGATTTTGAAAATACGTACATAAAAGTACGTCCTGTGTGTCTCGGGCGTAAATTTCATAAATATCTTCATTTCGCTCGCACTTATGTAAAAGGATGGATTGACGAGAGGTAGTCTCTCTCTCCTATGTTCGCATATGTATCGTACGGATGGTATATAGAAATTTATTGGTCAATTTTTGTGAAATAATGGTTTACTGTATCAATTTCATCAGTATAAAATAATATGAAACGGCCAATTAATTATATTTGGAATGATTTTTCTCAAAATTATATAAAATTTTCTAATTTTAGTAAATTTATATAAATTCCGGTATAGACGCAACGTTATAAAAATAACTTCCCTAAATATTTCAGCTAGTTATTCATCATTATTATTTATATTATTTAGAACTATTTTAACAAGTTGGAGAGGGTGGAAATAAAAATATCACATTTGAAAAAGGGCAATGCTCGAAATAGGTTTTATTTATTAAAATTATAAAATTTATTACTAGAAGGGGTAAAAATTGTAATTTTCACAAACAAAAATCGTTTAATATGGTCATTATTTTTGGTAAATTAGACTTATTTAAATAACTGTCCCAATGTGATGGAACAAACTGTATGTTTATTTAGAAAAATTACTATTCTTGTTGATTTTTCAATTTTATTTATGGTTTATTTACAAATTAACTTCTAAAACTAAACTAACATGTAGATAACGATATTTTAATGAATGAAATGAATATAATCGTTATTATTATTATTATTATTTTTAATTATTGTTGATTTAACATGAAACATCTATGTTCAATTATAAATAAAACTTTATTTTTTTTTAATAGATGAGTTAATGTTGATATTAATTTTATAATTTGATTATAATTTTTTACCCTGCCACTAAACAATAAAAAACACGTGTGACAGATAAAATTCCATAAGATAACCAAAATTCGAAATAATATAATTTATTATATAAGATATAGTGGATGGATAATTAGAATTACTATAAAAAATCTTCTATTATAATAAAAGTGTTTGCTATTAAAAATTGTAGTATCATGAAAATTTCATGAGTAGATTGAATGATACTTGAAAAAAAAAATGGAAATCTTAAAGAAAATCGTAAAATATAGCTGAAAAAACAAAACAACATAATATCCCACGGGAAGTTTTATTTCAAATCATTAAAATAAAATGAAAAAATACGAGGATTTTCTTTTGATGAACAAAAGAACAATTCAATATTTAAACGTTAAATTTATGAAGAAGAAGGGAAAAAAAGCCCAACAAAATATTGTATATAAACGAAAGTTATCGATTTGTTTTATTTTGTCGATAACTTTCATTTTCGAATAATAAGAAAATTTACATTTTTATATTTATATGCCGTTATGAATTTTTGAATAAATAGAGCATCAAATTAATGTGCAGAATTTTAAAAGATTATTTGTATAAATTTCTACAAATGGAAAATATTTTGCTCAAGGGAAACATTTAATTTAATTATTACAAAATATTCATAATAAATTTATAGTCTTTATTATTGGCATTAATTAATTCTAATAATTTTTGAATCATAAAATATAACGTGCGTCCCATTTAAGAGATGTACTAAATACGTATAGGTATCTATTCAGTTTTTTTTTTTTTTTAACGCACAAGTGTTTATTTTTTTTCCGATTTCATAGAGAGGATATCATAAATAAAACAACAATAGATTGGTAGTAAACAAATTAGAGAAATCTGTTGCCAGGTACAATTTGGCTTATTGCCATTTCAAGTTTATTACATTTACGTACAGTATAAAAACTACCACCAAAAATGGGTGGGGCATTATAACAATTCTGATGATGGTTGTTGTTGTTGTTGTTATTGTTTTTTCCCCGCTTTTTGGGTTTTTTTTTTGTTTGAATTATTTATGACTTTTAGTCAGTTACATTGTAAATTTACTAGTGCCAAAAGACAGATACAGAGGATTATAATTGAAATTCTATCATATTTTTGTCAGTTTATAACAACAAAACAACATTTTATCACATAGATAAAAATTAAATTATAAATCCCAACATATTACAGTAAAACCTCCATTAAATGACACCTCCTTATTATTATAACCAAATTCGATGGGGCAAAATTTTTTTTTATAGAATATAATACAGTAAAACCTCCCTCAACAAATATAGCCGAACACGTATAAACTCCATAAAACCTCTATTGAGCGGACGCGGACACAATACTTATTTCACCACCTATTATTTTTTTAGAACTAAATCAAAATGACAGACAACCACCCACAGTTCAGGCACAGAACATTGAATTCAGTAGAACTCTAAAAAAATAAGAAAATGTACGATTTTAACTCCATGTTTGCCCTGTGGAAGCGTTTGAGTGCTATGTGCTTGAATTTGGTCACCGATTATGAGCAAGCCTAGCTTTGGTTTTGGTCAATATTTTTAATCGAAAGAAGAATATAAAGTCTCGATAATTTGATTCATTCATTAGAGTGACTTATACATGGGATGCAATTTAGACCGAGCTGTTACTATGATGACAATGTACCGTAGTTGTAGAAAATGTCTGATTCGAGCGAAAAGATCTCTCTTGAACTGGCACGTTTCGTTTCTGCTTAGGTGTCCGCCCAAAAGATGTTTTACTGTAGCTATGAAATAAATAAATTTTTATCGGTTGACTATAATATGATAAACTTAAAAAGTCCAAGTTAAATTTGTGCAACTATAAATTTATATCTTTCTAGAATAATCAACAATTTTATATGAAATTAATGTGAAATTTTTGTTAAAAATATACATATATAATAGAACATCTGGAAAATATGATTCACGACAACTATTCAAAAAATGATACTACAGTAAACCAAAACCAAACCAAAGGGCGGAAGAACTTTATATACATAATAAAGACCACACAAGTGTTGAAATAACGAAAATTTTCGAAACAACACACGACAACATAACAAAAAAGAAAAAAGAAAAGAGAGACAAGAACTTTACGTACAACAAATTTTCGTAGAGATTTCAATTTGATTAGAGTATTGAATTTTTTTTATTATTTATATTCAAATACCACATGAATGTCTACATATTAATTGATATCATTGTCAAGGACGGATTAGATATTTGTAATCTTTTGATTTATTATTGAAAGAAACGAGATTTATATACGTTTATATTGTAATTGGAATGTTATAGAGCGTTCGCTATTACAGTTATGTGACTTAAGGCACGCACGCATGCGTATTATAATAAATATATCAAAAAGTTTCGATTTTATGTAGTTATAATAAAAATAATAATTTGTTTGTTTGTTGTTGTTTTTTTATATAATATTTCGAAAACTATTTTCGGTATTCGCCCCTGTTATGTTATCGAACCGAAATGCCGAATAATTAGGTAAAAAATAGTTTCGTTTACCTGTCCTTGATTGTCGAAGCCATGATCTCTGGCGACCTCGTCAGCTACCTGGGAACCACCTTCGATATGGACAGCCCATTGCTGGGTATAATGTGCTTCAGATATATTCACATAAATAACACAAACACATACACAACACAATAATAAATACATTATCTGTTTTTTTGGCCACTCGAAAATAACCACCACTTTTCCAATTTCGTTTATTATTCAATTTTTTTTTTTTTGATATTAATTTTTTTTTTTTCAATTTATTGTAAAACTACCTCAATGCTTGTTGTAATATCGAAAGTAAGAGAATTTGTTGAAATCTATAAAGAAAAAAATTCAATAAAAACGATATTATCTAATAGAGAATTGCAGAATTTTGATTTAACAATATTTCAAAATTTTTATTCATGATTTAAGATTGACACTTTCTAAAATCGACAATATAACACACAAAAAAAACAAAAAAACAACCAAATCTGAAATTATATGGAGTGTAAAATTAAGCTCTCTCTCTCTCTCGCTTCCTTTAATGCCGTTTTCAATAATATTAGCCTGAAATTCGAACAACTATTAGTTTCAAATAACAACCCTTATTTTATTTTTTTCGATGTATTTGAATGTGTAACATCCAGGAAACACAAAACATCAGGTATAAACGACAGGATTCTATTATTCGACAGGTAGACAGCAATTACAGTTGTTTTTTGTTTTTTTTTTTGTTTTTTTGATTGTATAGCATTGGGCCTTTTTTCCTATGAAAATTCTAAAAGTAAATTGAAATTATCAAGATATAGATCTTGATATAATTAAACTAATAATTAGTTTATATAAAAGACGATACAAGAAGAAAAATACCGGTGCTTTAGATAAATTCCATTATAATTGAGTTTCAGTACCGGAACTGATCAATTGAAAATTTTCATAAAGTTGATGCTTCGAAACTATGCAATTTATATTGGATAATAAAAAATTTGATTAAATTCTTGATTGAAAACGAACGGAACTTAATTATTTAGATTTTAGATAAAAATTGTGTTCATTGTTATTATTATTAATTTTTTTTAAAAATTACTTACTTATTATTTATCACAACATAAGTCATGTTAATATAGTTTGAATTGAATAATTATGATTATTTAAGACAGAAAAATAGATGACCACATGTGTGTACGATCCGGAATAAATAAAAAAAAAATCCACAGCTAGAAACTACCGCACCTCCAAGTAAACTGAACTGTTTTGTGGCCCCACCGTTTCTGACTCTTGTTGGTGTGTATACGTAAAACTAGCGCCAGCGCACCAAATAACTCAAAATAACAAAAATTTTTATCTTAAATACTTTACATATATAAATTATAATATAATAAACAATAAAATAAATAGGGGAAGAACAGAAAAAATCGGCTATTTATAATAGATAATAAAAAAAATGGCGAAACGCAAAAAACCCATTATAATTCTATCGGTGATCGGTGGATAGACAAAAAAAAAATAAAATAAATCCCCCATTTAACCCATTAACTATGAGAACTTTCTCTAATCATTCCGTGATAGTCCAAGAGAAATCCCCATAGGAGTTTTTTTTCTTGTTTTTCAGTTAAATAGCGATAGAAATTGGAAAATTTGCGGTGATAAAATAGAAGAAGAAAAAAAACAACATGAATTTTTTTTTAATGGAAAATCGTGTAACTTCTCTAATTAATTTACAACAATTTCTATGAATTATGTTATTTTTCAATGTTAACAATAATAACACGAGCGTTTATTACAAGGACAAATTAATCATATATTTTTAATAAATTAAATTGCAAAATTATATAACAAAATGGTTGTTTTTCTCTAATTATTATCGATAAATTTTGATGTTCAATATGCTATGTTTTTTCTGTGTTGTGTGAATTTTCCTAAATTTAAAGAATTCCTGTGTTCGTTCAGGCATGTAAATAGATAGCTCCATTACAGGCAATGTAGTAGTAATAAAAATCATCCCTATATATATGTAGTATATTCATATACATATATATACTTATATAGGTGTGTGTGTGTGTGTGTGTGTGTAGGGGTTGTTATCGTGGTGAACCTTGCCAGTGATAGGGGAATGTGATTAATGGTTATTCCATGATCGTCCAATTACAAATTTTCAACGTGGAGTGGAGAATATAGAAAAAAATTATTATTATTATCATCCAACGATGTTTTAAATTGAGTGATAATTTAACAAGAAATTATTGAAATTCCTTTCAAACTTCAACATTTCAATTATTTTTCAACTATAATTAGTAAAAAAAAAATTTTTAAATAAATTTTAGTATTACTTGATTTAATAAAAAATAATTAAATTACCAAATTCCACCAAAAAAAATCAACATATTCCAGATTAATGACTGAATTATTATTTGAATTATTATTTATTATAATTTTTTGAGGCTTAATTGTCTTAATCCCCCCCTTATCGATTAATCTTTGCACTATGAGTGAATATAGTGTTGCCTAACTGCAGGCGCAACCATTTATTATCTAATATTGATAATTTCGTAATTATCGTCACATTTTTAGTTATTTGTATTACAATTGATTGTAACTAATGCAATTTATTTGAAATCGAGATAAAGTAAAATTATTGGTATTTTAATCAAACGTAATTGCATAAATTGATGAGTTAAAGTAATTATGTAAAATAATAAACTATAAGTTTTATTTTCCCATTATTATTATTATTCAATTGTTATATATATTTATAAAATTTTGATTATTATTTATAATTGTACATTGTACTGAATGGGGACGAGGTCATATTTTTGTTTTGTTTGGTATTTGATTCAAATAGAATCTTTTCTGATTCAATTGATATTGATTTAAGTTTTATAACAGACACATATTGTTACATATTCTCAATTGTTTATATTTATTTTATTATTATTATTTTTTTTAATCGCAGATGAGACTTTTGGAATTGTGCCAAAACTTAAAACAAAAAAAGCAAAATTAAACTCCAGCTTTATTGTTTCTATTTTATATAATTGTTTTTCTGTTCTATTATTCTTCTAATCAGACAATAGAATTAGAATATTTTAATTTGTTAATTAATTTTTGATAATTAAGAGAATTGCTTAATTAAACAAATAAAAAGAATAAACGATATATTTTTTAAAATAAGTTAAATAGTGATAAACAAATTATGACCAATCAAATTGAAACAAATAAAATTACGTAAAATAATTGTAGTACATTAAAGTTTACGCAACGTATTTTGATTGGTTGATTTGAAATAATAGTAATAACAAAATGGTGGGAAATTCTTTTAGATGACGTCATTACTTCCACGCTGGCTTTCTCGGATTAAACATCAAACAGAAATATGTTAACATATTCTAATAAATTTTAGTGTTTTATTAGTGTTTAAATAAAATAAAAATAATATTCAATGAATTTTTCACATGTTATTTTAAAATAATGTTTAATACGGATTTATTGCAAACGTTGAAACCGGATGGGCGGTACAACGACATGGAGAACATGGACATCATGCTTAATTACGACAACAATGAATTTATGGTCAGTTATAATTATTTTTCTTTTAATTATTGTTAATGTAATACTTTGAATGTCTGGAAAAGCGAATTTTCCCAGGAATCATTGAAATTATTATAAAAATAGCATCAACTCGATCCCTAATACCGGTTATCAATATCATGTCATTGTCATTCGCTATAAACAAATACGAATTTCCAGATTTTTCTTTAATTTATAATAATAATACAATTAATTATATATATTTTCATTATATTTGATTAGTTTTCTATTATTTCTGTTGTAGAGCTCTGATTTTTTCGATACCATACGTTCAGTCGAAAATGGTATTGAGAGTGATTTCACAACAAATGGTATTGATGATTACAATATTTTGAGTGATAGTAGCTCACTTTTAGATGGAAATATATCGCCACAAAGTGATGAAATTGCTGGATTCTCGGAATTTCCAGAAGAATCGTACGTTTATCATTATAAAAACCAATTTTATTAGAACGTAAATTTTATATATTTTAATTTCAAATTATGCAGCCAATTATACATGTTTTTTTTTCAATATGTGGATTTTCTTAATTTTCTTATTCAATTTTCTAGGATTATCCCTTCAAGTTCTACGGATTCATCAAATGATGCATTATTTGATTTTTTGGAAACAACAAATAACGAATCAGAATTAATATCAACACCAGTTCTAATAAAACCAAGGAAAATTATTATACAAAATCCTGTCAATAAGAAAATCGTAAATAAGCAATTACTTAATGCAAGTATGTATCGGTGTTTAATGAATTGACTATATTTATGTAATTAAATTATATAATTTTATAGCACCAGTTAAAAAAATAGGTAAAAAACAAATTGTTAAAGTACAGTCATTAAAAACGATTGATGGTAAACCAGTTGTTTTACCCTATGGTTTAAAAAGTATTAAAATTGTTAATCCAAATAATTTAAAAAATGATAAAATTCAAATGACACCAATACCGACACAAAAAATTCAAAGAGTACAACCACAAGTACAACATCGAATCCATAATCAACCACGAATAAAAGGTTGAATAAAAGTATAAATATTTATTAAATTATAATTATTTGTTGTTGTTTTTCGTTTAGATGGGCGAGATACCGGTGTTAAACCACCTGAATTAACTGAAGTGAAATTAACACAAGAAGAGAAACGTTTATTAGATAAAGAAGGTATACAATTGCCAGCATATCATCCATTAACAAAATTAGAAGATCGTGAATTGAAACGTATACGTCGTAAAATAAGAAATAAAATATCAGCACAAGATTCTAGAAAACGTAAGAAGGAATATGTTGATGGTTTAGAAGAACGTGTACGTCGTGGTTCTGAAGAAAATCGTAATTTAGTACAACGTATACGTGAATTACAAAAAACTAATAAAACATTAATGGCACATATTAGTAAATTGCAAAATATAATATTCAAATCATCATCATCGAAAACAACACCATCAACATGTCTTATGATTGTTATGTTATCAATTTTATTAGTATCAATACCTAATATAAAATTAAATCAAAAAGTTGGTAAAGAATTAACAGCAAATGATAATGAACAGATAATAACAAGTAGAACTTTATTGTCAACGAAATCTGCTGATGATGATACTTTCAATATGGATGAATTTTTCGTATTCAATAGAGAAGATGATAATGAGAATAATACGGAAGATTTCTTTAAGAATCTAGATGAAACTGAACAAAACTTTAAAAATTTCTATGGTTCCGATAATAATATATTAAACACATTTTTTACAAATATCAAAAATTTATTCAATAAAGCCGGTACCGATAGTTCATCTATCGATTATGGTGGTTTTGTTAATAAACATGGATTTATTGAACCGGATATTGATGATAATCCACCGGAACAACCACCATTGAAACGTATGAAAATCAACGATGATCATTCGGTTCCTTTAACTAATACAATCATTTCAACAACAGTTCAGACGAAAATTAGAAGCGAAGATAAGTAGATTCATTCGCTTTTTTTTATCACATTATTTCCCTTGATATATATATATATATATATATATATTTTTTTTCTTTTCTGGATAATTAAGTGATGAGATGCCGAGTTTTGTTTAAAAAAAAAATTGTTAAAATTTCGTAAATTATATTTTTGTTATTAAAATTATATTAAATTTATTCGTAGTTTGAGCATTCCAAATACAATTTACATTAAATTCAGATTTGTGCAATATTATTTCTGATCGCTGCAGGTTTTTATTGAATTTTGCTAGTTTCACGTATTAAAAATGGTTGTTTTTTTTTCGTCCTATTACTATTAATATTGAAACAAAAATTAACTTTAATGTAATGTCGCAATACTAATAAAGATGTAATGGGAGTTTGTGGTGTTTATTTTCAAATTTCATCAAAATATTGTGTAAATTTTGAGGATTAACATAAAAATTGAATTATTCGCTCTTTTTTTTTATTTGATTTTAACAATGTATACATCTTACAATAATTTTTGAAATGGTAGGAAGATAAAAATGGAATTAAATATTTTTTACATCCAATATTTTTTTTATTTATGTACAAAGAAAAAAAAGTTGAAAATCTTGAGTTTGCCGAGTTAATAAAACAACAACAAATTAAATAAAGGTTAAAGAAATAAGAAAACACGATATTCTTACATTCTATATTTTCAGGAGGCACAAAAAAAATTCTGTTTAAATTAATTCTTCCGAAGCTAATTTTCAAGTTTCAATAATTACTATTATTATTATTATTACAGCGGAAACTTGCACCCAGTTTTCTTCTTTCTTTTTATTATAATAATTTCATTTATTTTTTTATGAATTAAAAGCAGTCGACCAATAATTTTTTTTATTTGAGATCAACAACAAAGCAAATCACAACTTTACGTCGAATTTAATTAAATTGTTTTTTTTTTTCAATCAGGTCCCCATATTGAACGTGATTATTACATATTTTCTTTTTATCCATATAAAAGCAACAAAAATCAAACTTATATCAAGAGTTTAACGTTCAACATGCGAACATTTCTATATACAAAAGAATTTTTATTTTATATGAACAGAAATAGTAGCAAAACTATTGATAAAAAAAAGGAATTTGGCGTATTTTTTTTAATGATTGTGTGTTTAAAAAAAATTAATAGTAAATACAGTGAAAGGCTGTCATTATTTACAATTTTGTTTTTTTTTAATATAAATAAAATTTACAACTGTTCTTATTGACTTTTTATCAAATATACTTCAAACAAACAAAAAAAAAAGGAAGAGAAGAAACAACTCGGCCCTACTCGCAAAAAATCAACAGCATTTTGAATTAATGATAAAACATAATGTTAAAATATTGTTCACTAGAACACACACTACACTAGGTCAAAAATATCCATATAATGATAACATTTGGTAAACAATAAATAGCGAATAGTAAGTTAAAAAAAAATTAATAATAATTATAATAATAATAGTAATGATAATAATTATAATAATAATAATAGTGAAATTCAAAATAAAAGTACAGAACCGAGTAAGGCTTTTTTCCTATAGAACTTTCACAGATATGGTATGAATTTAAACTAACTTAAATTAAACGTTAACCTAAATTAGCTAATAATTAATAGTACAACGTAACAAGATGTTTTTTTTTATCTTCTTCTCATTTTAATTTAAATTTATATATTTTAATTTTCATATTTTCCTTTTTTTTAAAATTTCGTTAATTAAGCGTTGCAGCACTGCTATGTCCGCATGGTAATAATGTAAGATGTTGGTCTGTTTCGCTATATTGTAGTCATTTAGTACGTACACCTTTCTTCTTCTTTCTTTTAAAGAAACAACAACACCTAGAACACAAAACCATAAGCCACCTTCACAACAAATTAAATCAATAAATTATATAATAAATATTATTTTTGTTCTTTTTTTTTGATTAAACTTACTTTGTTTCATCAAGTAATTCAATTTCTTGAGGCTGTGTTATTGGTGTATTACTATGTCCAGCTGTTGGATCATCTGCATTCAATTCACCATTTGTTGAACTAACAACCTGTACAGAACCATGACGATCAGCTGGTGTCAAGTTGCCCAAAGTACTCTGTTTTGAAGCTTCAGGCCATGCATTAGCTTTACTAGTTGTCTACAAAATTATATTTACAATTATATAGCTAAACTATTAAATTCAAAATAAAGCTTTAAAAATAAGCAAAATTTTAATTACCTTTGTCATATGCCTTTCTCTATTAGGTGACATTACAGCTTCATGTGTAGTCGTTTGAAGAGAACCCACAGGAGTGCTCTATAAAATAATATAAATTATCACAATTATAATAATATAATAATATTTATAAACATTTTATATTTAATAAAAGCAGCTAGCATACCGTTTCCGGTTACCTTAGCTGATTTTGTTTTGATAATATTTGATGGTGGTGCATGTCTCAGTTGTTGCAAAACATATAAATTTGGTGGCTGCATGCATTAAAATTTGATAATCGAGATAATAACAAAAGAAAAAGAATTTTATAAAAAATAAAGAAATTAATTTATATTTTTATAAAAACTCACCATTGTTTTACCAGTCCAATCAAATTCATCGTCATTTGGATAACCTTTACGTTGATATAAATTTGTAAATAAACTACGTAAATATTCATAATCTGGTGTTTCGAAAAAATCCAATCTACGAACATATCTAAGATAAGTTGCCATTTCTTCTGGATGTCCTTCACATAAAACTTCAATAGGTGTTGTACGTTTTGTATCACCTATTTTTTGATAACGTTCTTTAAGTGTATCAGCCTTAAGTCCTTGCCATGGTAATGAACCACGTAAAAAATACATAAACATATGTCCTAATGCTTCTAAATCATCACGACGCGATTGTTCTTTACCTAAATGTGTATTTATTGACATATATCGCGCTGTACCAGTTAATGATTTATGCTCCCTATATGGTATATGTTTATTTGTTTCCATTTCAACATATTCTTTTGCTAAACCAAAATCTATAAATAATTAGAATTATTTTTATCATTTATTAATCATTTAACTATACAAACAGCCGGGGAAAAAAAACCACACCCATTACTCATACGAAATTGGTACAATGAAACGTACAATCGAAAAACATTAATAACAATATTCGAAAATAAACATACGATATAGATTCAACAAGATTATTACAAACTAATTTGGTATGAAATTGTATCAATACCGTCATAGTGTCTAAAATTAACGGTCAATTACGTATTAAAACTTAATATGGTCATAAAGCATAAAATACAGACTGGCCATATTACTATTAATTACATTATAGTATGTGGTTTTTTATCTATTAGTATATTTTAATTTCTAAATTACCTATAATATGAATAATTTTTTCACGTTTTGTACTAGTTCGGCCAATAAGGAAGTTTTCAGGTTTAACATCTCGATAAATTAGATGACGACTATGTACATATTCAATCCTGTGCAACTAAAAAGACCTTATTTATTAATAATTTTGTTAATATAAAATTAAAAAATAATAATAATCAATTACTAATTGTATCGCTATTTTTAGAACAGTCTTTAAAGTAAATTTACGATCGCATAAATCAAATAAATCTTCCAAACTTGGACCTAATAATTCCATAACAAGAGCGTTATATTTACCACAAGGACCAAAATAGTATACATCAGGTATTCCTTCTATAAAATAATAAAATAATAATTAATAAGAATTATTAAAAAATTTAATTCAATTATTTACCATGACTACCAAGAAATTTATAAAATCTATATTCCAAATGTAGCTGTGGTGCTTTTGATTTCATTGGTTCCATTTTAATGGCAACATGTTCATTATTATAAAGATTTTTACCTAAACGTAATTCGCCAAAATTACCACAGCCAATTTTTTTACCAACACGAAAATTTGGACCAACCATTAATACACCAGAACTTGAATTTGGTATATGACGTGTTGTATGAGACTCATTGGTACCTGTAATTTTAATATATATATATATATATATATATATTTTTTTAATAAAAGAAAATAGAAAGGGAAAAATTTACTGACCATGACGTTTAGAATTTTTCTTTTGATCCGGCTTATCCATGGCGATACCTATAATTCAAAAAATAAATAAATAATAATAAACAGAAATAAAAAAATCATATATTAATAATAATTATAACAAAACATTAAATATAAACAAGTCAACTAACGTGAAATTATTAATTTATTATTACTGTCACGAATAAGACATGTTTTGACTGCCATAAATGTAAATCCTTTTTAAAAAATAAAAATAAAAATCCTTTCGTTTGTTGATTGGAATATTGAATTATCTTAATTATTAAAGAAATATATTCGATTTATTTACGAAAAATACGTCACAAACAATTCGATAATTTGACGTCATTGTTACGTATCTTTCTAAAAGGGTCATTTTCAACGTTGACAAACGCCCACATTATTTCTAATAAGACAATATAAAATAAATACTCAAAAAAATAAATAAATATATATATATATATATATATAGAGGTTTCTTTTTTAAATAATAACATACCTATATTATAACTAGATTTAAATGTTCTGAATCGTTTGAAATTTCTTTTTAAATCGACCAAATTTTGATCACTTTTCATAATTTCTCTATAATTATTTTCTTGCCAATCAAATTTTACATCAATATTATCTGATATAACTCGAATTATTCCATACTCTTTATTCTCCGATAAACCTTATCTATCAATAATAATAATAATAATAATAATAATAATAATAATAAAACAACAAAATGGTTAGAAATCTCAAATACTAATAACTAATAACTGTACTTATATTTTTGAAAAAAAAAAAACAGAAAAATTATTATTTAAAAGAACAAAAAAAAAACTGATATAAAATTGATTTTTAATTAAAGAAAAAAATAATAATAACCATAACGAAATTTAAAGGCTATATTATCGATTTAATCATGCCATGCTAACTTTTATCAAGGTTAAAATGTCTAAAATCAGATTTATATATACACATAAATCTACATTGAGGGCTTCTTATTATCGTTTGAACACAGAAACCGTAGAAAAATGAATTGTTACTAGTTTTTTTTTCGTTTTACGAAAAAAAAAAAAATTAAAGCTATTTAGTAAAATTAAATTTAGTTAACTATAATAATTAGATATAATAAAAAAACAAAAAATTGAAGGTTGTAAATTAGAATTAATTTATCAATTAATTAAATATTAATTTGTAACAAATAGAAATATGATGATAAAATATTGTTACACAATGCAAACTTTAAATCAATATTGAGTTCTTGTAAATAAAACAATCCTATTGTTGCTGGTACGTACGTTATATAAAATCATTATAACACGTCATAATCAAAGTTATTTCCTATCTTAAATAAAATACCTTTATGTATTGTATTAATAAATAGTTTCTTGTAATAGATAAAAAAAAAAATGTGGTCAAGGTAGAAATATATCAATAATAGTAACGGGTTCGGTGTACATTACGTTCCAAGATGCATTATTTCTAGATTAAAATACGTAAATTGCGTCCCGCGTATGACTCACTCTAAGCAATTCCCTTTTAATTGTCTTGAATAGAATAGAGCAGACCAAACCTTCCTGTAGTACCTATACAACAAACATCGAATAGAAGACAACAGGTGTATGTATTTTAAGGAAGAAGATACAGCGAAATGAACAATGTTGGATTGAGTTCTATCGAAGAAAGTAGCTACAAGTAGGGATGTTGTCATCCGAATAATGATACAAGTTCATCCTAAAGTGAAAGTATAGGTGAGACAACCTAAAGGTAAGACCATTGATGATTTGCTTGTGTGTTTCAGGTTAACCTGATAAGAGGATGAGTGAGAATCCAGATTACAAAAGGTTGCTTAATATAAAGGCTCTAGTGAACAACGAAGAATTTATGGAAAAAAAGGGCTAACCATCCTCCAATAGGTAAAAAAAAAAGATTTAAATTGAGGGAAAAGAGCACCAAAGGTCGTGTCTCACGTTTATTGGAGGAAAGGATCTATGATTTGGAAAAACAAAACCTAATTATACAGGATTGCCTGTGTTTCACAATCATTTGGATATCTCCGCTAACTCAAGTGGACGTCTATAAACAGTGGCAAGTAATCGGGAAGCAATTTGCATACTGGCAGATTAACGGTGGGACGTAATTAATTCGGAACTGTTCATTTAGGACGCAATTTTACATTTAGTTACAAATAGTAGCAAAAAAATGGTCAATTTTATACTAACTTTTTAAATAAACGTGTATATAAAATAAACAAATCTTATTATAAAATAATAAAAACGATAATAATAATAATAATAATAATAATAAATGAATCAACAATATACGGAAAGAAAATTGAGAAATTATACAACGAAGGCTAACTACAAATAGTATCTTTAGACACGTTTATATTTATAACTATTAAACAATTTCGTTATATATAATAAATTTTTTTCTTCTAAATTTCAATTTAAACAAAACAATGTGATCGATTTTTTTCTTTTCTTTCTTTTAATGTTCTAATCAACACTGACCTAATTTCAACTATTTATACAATGTTTTTAGTATTTTTAGTTTTGAAAAATTTCCTAATTTTTATGTCTCGGAAAAAATCTATTTTTGTAATTCATGTATTTCGTAAATAAATTAAACATTTAAAAAAGCCAAAAAAATTGGAGGACCACCTTTAATATATCTCTCCATATATTTTTTTTTTATATTAATCAACAAAAACTATTATTCAATATTATGTGATTCGTTTTTTTTTTGTTTAGAAAAAATTAAACAATTATTATTATTATAAATGTATACTCGTCCTTGTATTTACTTGGAAAATTATATTATTAAACGAAGAAAGAATATTGTAATTCTCTAATTATCTACGGTATTTATTATGAAAAAAAAAGGGTGTAAAGATTCCCGAAGCCAATGACCTCACTCATTTCTAGAGGGTTGAAATTGTTATAATCTCTGGATACATAAATCGATGAGGCTTTTTCCAAACTAAACATACACGCATTCTGAAAACTAGAATTCTGCGCTACTACAGATTCTATCTCATGTATCATCAATTTATTGTATATATAGAAATAGAATAGCTAAATTATCGAATTTAATCGTAAATATTTATGGTTTGTTATTTTGATATGTAATCATATCAATTTGAATCTAATATTAATAAACTATGCAGTTATCAAATAAATACCTTTTCTATTATTCGAAATTATTCGAAAAATTTCTTCATTTCTATAAAAAAATAAATAACTGTTGAACATTAAAATAAAAAAACAACAACAAGCAATTAATATCGACACAACACACACAATCACTTCTTTGTCTAATAAATAAAAATAATATTTTCTAATTATATGAAATTTATAAAGTAGACCAACAACAATCTTATCGATATTTTTAAGTTTGATGACCAAAAATTTTTATATGTACATTTATTATCATATATATACATCGTATTTTTAATACGTTTTTGAAGACATTAACCATTATTTTGCAAACAACCTAATAATTCGAAATTAATTATCAATAATTTGAAGAAAAAATAAATAAATAAATAAATAAATAAATAAAAATTTATTTTTAAATATATACTAGAAATTTATTATGTATTTTCAAAGGAAAAAAATAAACTATTTTAATGGTTTCATATAAAGGTAGCCTTCAAAATTTCTAAAAATCGAAAAGTTTATATTATACTCCCCTTTAGAAAATAAAAATTATAATAATAATAATCTTAAGAGTTCAAGGTGCCGGATATAAATCTTTTAATAACTGTAAAACGAAAAAACTGCAAAAATAATTGCAATATAGTACAGCACTTGTTTTTTTTTTTTGTTTTTTCTGTTTAGTAATTGATTTTAACAATAAATTAATAACAATCTAGTATTTTTTTATACGTATTAATTAAAAAAATAAATACAATAAAAATTATAGATAATCAACAAAATGAAATAAATTTTAAATAAACTGTAAAATTTTCATAAATTATTTCTTTGTTCTTTTATAATATTTTCCGATAACCTAAACAGAACAAATAACAAATTTTCAAAAAAATGATTTTTTTTTATGAAATCACAATATATAATTACTCTATTATCATATAATAATAATAATAATAATCGAATATTAATAATTAATATACAAATTATTTATTTTTATAATAAAACGAATTGATTTTTCGACTTTAATTTAGCAAAAAGCCACAATATGAAAGAAAATAGTTTATTGACACCAAACATAACATCTGGGCAACGGTCCAGGTGGTCAGTAAATGGGGCCTATTTAAGTTAAACAAAAATAATATTATTGTTATTCAACTAAATAGCAATAATATGGCAGATTCCTTATTAATTTCATCAATAAAAAAAAAACAACACTATACACTAACTGTAATTATTTTTTTATAGTTGTGTTAATTATAAAGGTTGAGTACCTCGAAAATTAATCATTTTTATTCATGAGTTTCAATTTTACCAAATTTACCGATTTAACAATTTCAATTTATCGATTCTATTGGATATAAAATAATTTTTATAGATAATTTTATTATTGTTGATAAGAAAATTGTTCATTCATTCAATATAGATCTCAATTATTGTTATCACTTCTATTATTACATTCAATTATAAATAGAATTATTGCATATATAGTTTGATTTCTGTTATTTCAAAAAAATAATAATAATAATAAACATCTTCATTAGAGATTATTTGAATTATATAAAAGATTATTTGGAGTGATAATTATTGGATGAATGATATTTATAGATAATATATACCTAAATTTCGTTTCTTATTAATTCAATTTGGGGGAAAAATTCTTTGTTCCATGTTGAAACTAGTCGAAAACAAGTAATGACAGGTGGGCGCCATTACGGTAAATATGGCTACAAAATTTTGTAACATAACCAAACTTTTTTTTTTGGGAAATTTCTATTAATTTACCCAAAAATTTTTCGAAAAATCAAAAAGAAAATCCTAAAAAATGTATCAAAAATCAATTATTAATTCTAATAATTCACCTTGACTAATGTTTTGTAGATTCTACAGGAATAACCAAGTGCATATGAGTTGTTCTTTTTTCTTCTTCAATTTTTTTTAATTATTTTATAATATTGTTATTGTTGTAATAATCGAAATGCACTTTTTCCCTATAAAATCATTTCAGTCAATTAAAAATTATCACATTATGTTAGTATCACAGTATATTACACAGAAATGATTAGATTTTTTTTTTTGAATCTATTATGCTTAGATTATTATTTAATAATAGATCCGGTCGCACAATTATTTTGTACAGTTGATGAAAACTTTAAATATTCATTTATTTCGATATATTTCGTTTATTATAATGGTAAATTGGATTTATATTGTAAAATACTACTACAATTATAACTGGTTAGGTCTGTAAACGGCAAAACGCCATATTACTGACTCAGACCCGGTCAACGTCATTTCGAATTGTCTACCATTTATAAACACTATAATTAAAAACACTGTTATTTAATGTTAAATTTATTCGATAGAATATTTATTAAATATATGTTTATTTTTAGTTTATGAATATTATCTATAAACTATGAATTTAACATTTTCCATACACTCTTCATTAAGACGAAGAGTGTGCCGTACCATTGACTTCAGGTCAGTTAATTTATACGCATGCGTCTATATTGTTTCCGATACGTCAGTAGCGTACGAACAATTATTTATCGAAATTCAATAAAATAACACCAAATTTAACATATTTATTATATAAAAATATATCAATAATAGCAAAATATAATCAATTTAATTTGAGATAATAACAATTGAATATATATTAATTGATAATTATTGTTAAAATAATCAACACCCGATTGAATGAGGCGTGGTGAATCATATGTTTCATCACCATAGCAACATAACTATACTAGAATTTACGAAAATAACCGCCAAAATATAATTGAACAAACAAAATTGCAAATGAATTCGATTAATCTATAAAAATTAATTGATTATTAATTTTATAGTAATTTGCATTATAGAATTGGCAAAAATTTAATTAAATCATTTTGAGTGACAGAGAATATAATTTAATTCAATATTAGAACAACTACTGCCATCTATTCTGAATTAATTCGACTATTCCATGAGATTATAATTTTGTTATAAAAATGTTAGAAATTAAGATTTCGTAATAATTGTTAATTGATTCATTAAAATCTAATTTAATAAATTCAAAGTTTAGAAAGTTATATAATTTTATCGATAAATATAGCATATAAATATGTTTATTTAACTATATCATTATTTTATTTAGTAGGTTATTATATCATCATAAATTATTGGGTATATTTTATATATTTTCAATTGGAAATTTGTTAATTTTTGGATATTATGCAAAAATTAAATTAAAAGATTGAGTACTGCATTTAGACGATTTAGATTTTTTTTTTGTTGGTAATAATTGATTTAAAATGACATTATCATAATATAGAAAATGGTGTTATTTTTTAGGAATATTTCAGATTTTTGGGAAACTAAATTGAAAATTATTTAATGCGGCAATAAATAAACGTTGATGAAAATTAAATTTATATTTTTTAAAAAAATTTCAGAGCTATTATGAAAATTGCTCAAGACCACCAATTATATAATTATCAATGAGCTATTAACACTTAGCACCCCATATCCAATCGCATTTTCCAGCTGTTTCTCGTAGTTTTGGGGGTTTAAATGGATCATCAAGTTTAACCAACAATATTTCCATTTTCCTTAAACGATAGATACTCCATAATTATAATATAGGCAACTCTTTAAACAACAAATGATGGAAGATTAGCAAAAATCAATTATTATTGTAGGTGTTATCTAATCAATTCTTTTTTCATAGTAGATAGTTTATAAGGGAAATCTAGTAAATTTTAGGATTTTTATCGAAATTATCAGGAAATTCTACATGTAAGAGGAAAAAATGTCTAAAACGCATAAGGCATACGCTCTCAAACTGTAGTAAGCGGACCCCTGGAAAAACAGGTTATCCCAGGAATCACACTCATTTAGATATATTTAGAATGTTGAATATTATCTAATTGTAAATATAAATTGTCATGAAAAAAAAACGTTAGACCGTTTAATACGACAAATTGTGAAGTAACATTGGAAATTTCAATACGACATCTGTTACAAGTTTTGTAAACTTCAACAATAGATATCTATTAAAAAATTGGGTCGTTTAACTTTTTATCTAAACTATGAACTAGTAGATGGCGCCATCATAATTGCATGTGCAATATTATGCAATTAACAAATTTTTATTTTTATCTTTCTAAGAACAATATTAAATGTTTATTGGTTGGAAAAACGTTTGTTTTTTTTTTCGAATGTTATATATATATATAGTATTATGGGAAAAATTCTAGATTATCATTAATGATATTTAATTCTGGTTCCCTTTCAATAATCTTATCCTGACCGATAAGAAACCTAACAAAATTTCGAATATAATTCCCTTATAATTGACTAATTCGAAAATAATATCAAGAATCTTCAATACAATATTTAATCTTTTCGTAATGGAAATCGATAGATTGCAACCACTATCAATTGATAGTTCTAAAAAATTCTAATAATAAGAAAAAAAAAACACTAGGTAATTGATTTTTAATGCAATAATTTATTTCAAATTTGAAAAATGAATGTGGGTTCTTCTCTACTACAAGCTGTTAAGGCGACTGAAATTTTCACTTCAATCGAAATTGTGAAGTCCTGGAATTTCCAATTTTCAAAAGTTCATTTATTGGAGGTTTATGCTATTTTCAATTTATTATTTACTGACAAAATATGCACTCTAAATCATTTTAATTGCGATAAATTTATATTGGCAACTATTATTGTAATTTTTCTTATATAGCGGATCTTTAAATGATTATTACTTCCAGAGTTTCTATAGGATAATATTTGGAAAATTTGTTTAACACAATTTATTTCGATACGAATTTTCATTGTGTAATAGTTAGGTATCTACAAATGTAGCACATTTCAATAACTCACAGTCAAATATAATATACTTATACATATATGTACGTATATGTATGCTTAGGTATATAGGTATATATATATATATATATATATATGTGTGCGATGAAAGCTTGTGCTTTACTGTATTCAATTTGAAGCTTTCACAATAGACAATCTCTAAAGCGGTCGATTCGCTGGATGATGATGCGATGATACCATTTCAAGAGGCATTATCGTCGAGATCCCGCTGTCGTACTTTAGACCACTTCACTTGTAATTTTACTTCAACATACATATATAACCATTGCCATTACTAATAGTTACTACATCATCTTTACAAGTTAAACAGTTTTCAATGGCGTTAGGGCACTATTTGAACAGAACAATATACACAATAGAAATTCCATTAGAATTTCCAAACAACGAAAATTCTTCCATATATTTAGAAAATATTATAATATTGTTACATACTTACTATTATTATTTTTGTTTCTATTTATATTTTGCTGTAAGCGAATTTCGTTATATAACATTAAAGTTTCGGATGTTGTAGTCAGGAATTCGGGGTGAGCAAAACATCACATA